>WWET01001861.1:231324-247778 GCA_011038615.1 Limnodynastes dumerilii | reverse complement strand
TGAATGGATATAGGAGGGGGCAATAAGGCTGAACTGACACAGAAGGAGGGGGCAATAAGACTGGCTGAACACAGAATGAAGGGGCAATAAGGCTGACTGGACAAAAATTAAAAGGAGGGGCAATAAGGCTGGCTGGACAAACAGAAAAAGGGGCAAATAAGGCTGACTGGACACAAAGAAGGGGGAATAAAGCTGGCTAGATACAGGAGGGGGCAATAAGGCTGGCTGTACACAGAAGGTGGGGCAATAAGGCTGGTTGGGCAAACAGAAAAGGGGCAATAAGGCTGGTTGGATACACAGGAGGGGGCAATAAGGCTGAATGGACACAGGAGGGGGCAATAAGACTGGATGCACAGAAGGAGGGGCTATAAAGATGACTGGACATAGGCTAACTGGACACACACAAGAAAGGGGCAATAAGTCTGACTGGACACACACGAGGAAGGGGCAATAAGGCTTTCTGAACACACTAAAGGAAGGGGCAGAAAGGCTGGCTGGTCTGACACACACAAGGAGGGGGCAGAAAGGCTTTCTGAACACAAAAACAAGGGGCGGAAAGACTGGTTGGTCCGACACACATGGATGGCTCTAAAGACACACATTTGGAGGGGGAGATTGGCTTTAGACGCACAAGAGGGAAAGAAAGGTTGGATGGAGGTATATTTAATATTTGTAGATTTCTATACTTTATTAGTTAATTCCTTATATAGTTTTACTTTCAGAAATGTTCTTTGAATGTAGCCCAGTAAAATGTTTTGTGTATTTGTATGTGCATTATATAGCGATAACTAGGTGAAATGTGTATTATATGGTGATAACTAGGATGCAATGTGTATTGTATTGCGATAACTAGGATGCAATGTGTATTATATGGTGATAACTAGGATGCAATGTGTATTATATGGTGATAACTAGGATGCAATGTGTACTATATGGTGATAACTAGGATGCAATGTGTATTATATTGTGATAACTAGGATGCAATGTGTATTGTATGGTGATATAAGGTGCAGTGTGTATGATATGGCAATAGCTAGGATACAGTCCGTATTGTATGGCGATAAATAGGATAAAGTTATTATCTTAAGTGGTCCTTATTGTATGGTGTTCAGTAGTATGTTCTCTGCCTTGTATATATGTCAGTAGGATACTCACTGTGATTAAATGGGTCACTGTAACTGAGAATTAATAGTATGACATGCTTTTCACACTGAGCTGTTGAAGCAGTCTGTGGTTGTAACAGATGACACACAGTCTATTTGCAAGTTTCATTGATACAAGCATCCTCTGGCCATGACTTTTTGACCACACCCATTGACTTAGTGGTGGGCCCCCGTAAAAATTTGTAGATATCCCATTTTGGGGGGGAAAAATAAATGGTCACATTAGGTATGCCCCATGCGGGGAGCTGATATTCGCACAGAATGCAGCATTGGTTGGCTGCGTTATGTTGCGGAGATAATAATACTGCGCATTGGCAACAGTGGTTTAAGTGGAAGTCACATTAAACAAGGACTTATTTATTACTGTTATATTTTAACATGATCATTGCTACCAATAGGCGACATTGGTAATTGTTTTGGTGTAGTAAATCTAATCTGGTTTTATTCAAAGGTCTGGATTTAGACATTGTGAATGTGTCATCCTCCCAAGCCTTGGGCAATAACTCTAAAAATAAAATGATAACATGCCACTTCACCTTCCTAAAATAGTAACCATTTCAGGCAAAAATAGCAAAATACACTGACTATAGACACAAACACCACATTTACGTCATCATCGTGTTTCTGCAGCGATGGACGCGCTTTCATGTTTATCACAGTAGCAGCAAATGCACGCAGGAAACCGGCCGCCCAGATATCTGTCACTGTCTGATAAGCCCGCCCCCCCGTCAGAACTACACGTCCCGGCATGCTCTAGGTGGAAATAGCGTGACGTCACGGCTGCGACGCTGGGTGCCGGTTGATGTGTTGCGGGCCTTGTTTTTTTTTCTATGGATGTGGCGGCCGATCAGCGGCTTCTCTCTGGACAGATCACCTGAGGTAATGTAAAGGCTGATTAAGCCACACTGATTGCTCATAATGTGTAATGAATTACAGCTGTAGCCCTTGGGATTCCATTTTTTCCGTTGTGTAAATAAAGCATCTGTCCCTTCCCATTGTAGGAGCTGCTGATATGTAGGATCCGAAATAAAGGCTGACATTATTGTCTTTCACAACAGCAATGCAATGTAATGCTGTGTACAGGTTTTTACTGTTAACTGACTCCCCACAAAACGGTCACAGGTGGATTGTACACACTATGACCTGATCCAGAGATGCTCTTACACTCTTATTTTAAAGGGTAAAACAGGTGCAAGGGTAGACCTGAGCAATACCATGTTGTATACACACAAATGGAAGTTGCTCAATCAATTTATACGTAAATGATAATTCCATATTGAACTGCAAGGAAAGGCAAAGCTATACTGGGAAAAACAAAGTTAGAACCGAGAGGTGAAGTTTATTAGCTCACCTCTAATTTAAAGATGACATATAAAGCTAAACATATTGGTAGGTTAACTGGCTGCTGAATAAATTATGATATATTTTATATATATATATATATATAATGTATGTATGTGTTAGGGACCTTAGTATATAGCACCAATGGGGCAGGGAGTGATGTGAAATATTCTCTGTAAAGTACTACATAATCTGATAGCGCTATAAAAAAACAACAACCTGTTACCTGTTACTGCAAAAAGTAAAGTATTTTCCCTGCACGCAAGAGAATTCAAATAAATCAGAACCCCTTACATTGCAGAATGGTTTAGCCGAGCTGTACACTTACACCTGCTTTGCCCTTACTTTAAAACGCTGGATAAGCCTCACTACATGATGTTCTGGCTGAGCTCCTGGCAGTGCTGTACCATCCTAACAGAGTTGGCACAGCAGCAGTCAGATCATTTAAGCATACCAGTAGAACCAATTATGGGGCTGAATCAGAGTACGACAAATCGGTCCGGCATATACACTGCCGATTATAATATAATCGGCCTAATTTTATAGTGTGTATGATGGTCTGATTTGTTGAGACACACAAAATGATCAAGAAATGTTTCCAACTTATAGTTTAAGTTCCAATAGGGACCTCCCATTGTCTGCAATGCTAACACCAGTGCACAGTGACAAAGTGTTTTCTATGGAATTATCACATCACTGATCATCTATACCCAACAATAACTTTTTTTTGTCTGCATATTAGTTTTGTAATCTATTTTTATTTGTTTTTTAATGATCTAATTAGTTGTCTACATATATCTCCAATGCTTTATATATTTAACTATTTCCACATTTTTAGAACACTGAGTCTCAGGTGTATAAATTGTTAATGACTTATCTTGTTGGCTTTTTTAGATGCCTCATGCAGAAAAGAACTTTACACAACATGTGTATGATTCATCCACTGAGCCTTGTAAGAAAAAGTCCAAACCAGACTATTCAACGTCATGGCCACAGAGAGGTACTGCTGTGAGCAGACAGGAAACACAGCCAGAGAAATGGAGTATGTTGATGAACTCTGGGAACCGAAACTGTCAGTCAGTAGGTGAAGCACCTAGATTTAATAATCATTCAGAGTCTCTTCAAAATCACTCCTATGGAGCCGCTTGCAATAGGAGAAACTACAATAAAGTGGAGCATTGTTCGTTTTCTGCATCAGACAAGTGCAAAAATAAGTCCCCAGCAGCCTTCTCAGAAACAAGCAGTGCTTTTATAGGACCATTATGTCATCCTGCTAAATCTAAGAACAGAAATCGTCCGAACGAGGCTCCTGGATTTAAGATCACAACTGTAGAGTTGGGTAAAACGGCTAACCAATCAAAAGGTGAGGATGGAATAGACTATGAACTGCGACAGTTTTACAAGGAACTAAATGAACTTGAGCCTGAGTCTGATGAACAAGCTAATAATGTCATTCATACAGTTGTGGATAATCAGCAACGATTGAGCCCTTCTAATAACAAGGCACAAGCCTCACTTTCTGGCGGTCCTCATAGCCAATCACAAGCCTTGCAGCCCTTTAATTCTTTTCCTAATAAACCATCACACTTGATGCCTTTTAACTGTGTTTCACATGAAGTATCAACTTTTCAAGTTAAACATCCTCCACTACCTCTATATAACCAGGTTCCTTTTGACAGTCAGAATCCGTTTAACCCCATAAAAACTCCTTTTTTTAACCATGCGATGCCACCACCAGGATTTGAAGTCCGCACCCCGGCCCCTTTTATTGTACCTTGTGGCCCAGCTCCCCCTCCATACAACAATCCATTGACTTTTCCTAGGCAGTATAACCTACCACCTCCTCCGCTATATAATAAGCAAGATATGTACAATGATGTACACAATGTCCGTCCTCTTTGGCACAGTTCCCATGTGGTCCCTGAAAGAAGGACCAACTTTCAGGGGAGAAGTTACACAACGCCGATCCCACCAGGCATGGATGAAAAAAGGCCGCAGGAACATCAGTATCAGGGAGTTTATGGAGAGAGACCTAAACATGTTGTTGAACTACCTTTGCACCATGCTGGTAACTCCATTATCAATGACACTTTCAGAGACCGTTTGAGCACAAATTCTCAAAGAAAACTTGTGCTCTTGAGAGGTGTCCCTGGCTCAGGGAAAAGCACACTCGCACGGTTAGTATTAGACCATTGTTAATTTATTAGTGGGGCTCAATATATTTAGGAACATTTCCCTATTTATTTTTTTTATCTAGCACTTTCTACCAGGACATCACAGTATGAGATTTATAAGTATTAAGGACCGGATCCACGGATCTGTATTTACTACATGCGCGTTTTTACACATGCATGTAGCAAGGCAACACTTTTAACACTCCCCTCTAACCGCACCCCCAAATGCCTATTTAAATGCCCCCCCTCCTATTTTACATAACTTTTACTGTCTGGATGAACACCACGCCCCTCAGTACGTATGTCCCTAGGTGCGATTCACAAGCCTGTGCCTAAAGTACTTACGGGCGTCTAAATCTTTGTGAGGGAACGATATGTCTGGATCCTTAAAAATACTGTACGCCATAAGAGGGAGACATACTGATTTAATTCACTTAATAATACAGGGCCAGATCCAGACTTATCTGATGCCCTCACTACTAGTTACATACACTCCCCAAAGTGCAAGTGCTTTCTGCATCTCATACCGCCAGGTGTTTGCTCATACACTGTTAAGAAAAAGTGCATTTATTTTCTATCTTATGTAGGTCTGGTCCATACTGGCTCCCATGTCAATCTTTTGTTGTTTTTTTTTTTTCTTGCTCTAATCCTACTTATCATAAATCAGCCATAGCTGTTTTAATCTCCATAATCTTATCATTAGTCTAACTAGTTTACAGTTACAGAGTTAGCAAGTGGAATGTATTTCAGGGATTCAACATTATAAATTGGGTGCACATTTGGAGGGAGGAAATATGGAATGTTTATTTTCTTTTGCTATTCTGCAGCTCTCTGCTTGATCAGTCGCCTTATGGTATTATCTTCAGCACGGATGATTACTTCTCCCTGGAAACTGGATATACATATGACGTGAAACTACTCGGGGATGCCCATAGCTGGAATCAGAACAGAGGTGTGTTATGTGTATGGGACTAAAAATTAGCAGACTTACACACACACACACACACACATACACATACACACACACACACACACTGTTCTTACTAAAGACATAGATAAAGTGTCATGTATCTTCATGGGAGGAATGAGAAAATGTTTTTTTTTTTTACTGGTCATTTGCAAATAGACAAATCTTTATTCAGTGTTTTAATATGGACACAAAAGCTAGAACAAAACATTTAGGGCACATGGTCAAGTGACGCTAACAGTAAAATTTCTTTGTTTAGAAAACCAAATTGTTTTATCATAATAAAACTATATTAAACAATCTCTTATAGACATATATTTGTATAATAAGAGAGTAACAAGAAGAAAAATGTTCCATAAAGACGTGGAGCCAAACAGAAACCCACTTTGTCCTAATCTTTTCGTTAGATTTTATAAAATGCCAGACAGACATACTTATAATCCAATATTAATAATATATATTAAAAAGCATACAATACATATAACAATATCAAATAACATAAACAGTACAAAAAGTTAAAAAGAAGGCAGAGTTTTTAACAATATATAAACATGACCACGTTCCAGAACAGTTATTATTACATATCATCAGATGCCCGTTTTTATTAAAAAAGTAATATTTACCACTTCCTCTAATGCTCAATCACAGACTTCCCTGAAGTGATCATGTAGCAGCTGCTCATCTTAACTTTATACTAAATGCAAATTTAACTTCCACGGAGAGACTGGAAATGTCGGGGTCACCTCTTCACCCTTCCGGGCAGCAAACCGTCTGTTGCGGAGTTCTGGATCCGGTGTAGAGTTACTGCAGTATTAGCTTGCGGGGTATTCCCACAACAAATAAGGTTTCAGTTTCTCTCTTGTGGGAAGAAGCTGGGTGTTGTGTTGTGTTGTATATTTTTTTTTTTAATCTTGAAAATTTTTTATTGTTGTAGTCAAATAAACAATGCATATTATTACAATTACACCATGATACAGACATGAATAATTTCCATTTTATATTTAATTATCAATATTGCAGTATCAGTTGGACGATAACAGAACTACTATTTGTACCATATATGTATCTTCTATTGTATATAAACAAAACAAAAAAGAATATGAGGCAATAACAATACATTGAATTACATCAGACTTTTGCCCTTATCACATTTGAAATATTTATTTTCTTTAGGGTTTTGTGATGCCTTACACTAACCTCTGTCTTGAACTTATCTGTCTGTCTTGTCTCTGTAATCCTACTATTTATGAAATCAGAGTTATTCCATCTACCCCATAGTCTATCATATTTCCATTAATTGTAAATAATGGAAAAATAATCTATTAGGAACCACGTTTTCTGCTGTCAACTGCGCAAATGATTTAAGTACATTGGGGTAGATCCAAAACTACGTCCGTCTTCCATAGACGGATGTAATTCAATGAACAATAGCTACTGCGCATGCGTAGTAGCTATTGTACGTAATCTGCGTATCGTTTCGTTACGTAGATTGCGTATATGCGGTCTAAACGAAACGATACGCAGATTACGTACAATAGCTACTACGCATGCACAGTAGCTATTGTTCATTGAATTACATCCATCTATGGAAGACGGACGTAGTTTTGGATCTACCCCAATGTACTTAAATCATTTGCGCAGTTGACAGCAGAAAACGTGGTTCCTAATATATGGCCTATTGCAGTTACTCCATATTTTTGCCATATACCTTTACCCTCTAGCTCTCGCAGTTCCGAGTGCTCTGGTATTCCAGTGTTGTGTTCTGTTTACATGACTTTGTCATCAGGGGGTTTGCAAGATCACATTTGGACAGCGTACGTCTAGTGGCAATTCAACCTCTCCCCTTTATAATACAGTGTTAATGCCTTTCATTTTAATTTGTATTATAGCTAAAAGAGCAATGGACGATGGAAGGTCACCTATTATTATTGACAACACTAATATCCAGAGCTGGGAAATGAAGCCGTATGTACAAATGGTAAGATTTCAAGGGTTTTAACTAACAGTTTAAAAAAAAAAATAAAAATCATGCATATGAAAACTGCATATAATTCATATTTATAAAACACTTTATCTTTGTCCCTTTATTTAATGCTTTTTATTTTTTACCTATCAAAATACAGCTAGTGGGAAATAGATTACTGTGTGCCATTCAGCCACAGGTTTCAGCATAGTTTCCTATATTGGACATTTCTGTAGTTAGAGAGCTCACATGCACATGTAACTGCTACTTACAAGAAGATGCTCTGACACTAGAGCACGGAGCCTCCTGTAACCATTATATTGTTTTGACAGGGACTTCCAATAAATCTTTATTAGAATTACAACTAGTCAAAGGCCTCTCAAAATGATATTTCCCATGTTGAGTCTCCAGTCTCCCCAGTATTCCCTATCAATGTCCTTCCATCTCCCAGTATTCCCATCATGTGCTTCCAGCCCCCCAGTGTCCACCATCATGTGTCTCCAGTCTCCGAGTATCTTCCATCATGTGCCTCCAGCCCCCCAGTATCCCCATCATGTGTCTTTAGCTCCCCAGTATCCTCATCATGTGTCTCCAGCTCCCCAGTATCCCCCATCATGTGCCTCCAGCTCCCAGTATCCCCATCATGTGTAGGAAGGACCCCCAGAGCCATCTTGAATGTGGCAGGAAGTTGTGTACTATGGAGGGAGGGAGCTGAATGTAGCGGCGGCAGTACTTGGATCTCTCTGCCGTTGCCGCTATGAGGTAGATGAGATAAGGATTTACAGGATGGGGGAGGGAATTAATAGAGGGAGTTTTTTTTATTCTGCGCCTCACCATTGGAGCATGCGCAGTAGTGTGTGGACGCTACTGTGTATGCATATAACCGTGAGGAGCAGAATGGCTGATAGATGTACATTGGAATGCTTCAATGATCTAGTACACACCTTTGTGTTTAAAGTTTTTATTGTTTTTCACATTTACCTAAATGTACTTTTCTAGGCCAATGACAGAGGTTATGATGTTGAAATCTTGGAACCGGACACTTGGTGGAAAATGGACCCTTATGAATTGGAAAAGTAAGCACATTTATGACATCCCAGTTATATATATATCATTTTTTTGGTTCTATTCTTCTTCCCCTTTTTAATCTGAGTGACCTTTAAGTTGTTTGGTAGAGTTCATGTTGTTTAAGATCAGTGTCAGTGCTTGTATATATAAAACCTAAATTGTGTGCCACACAGCAACAAGGATCAGAGATGGAAATATTCTGAATATTTCTTTTTTTGTTTATTAGCTTTATTTGCAACAATATAATAGTAAATTGTATCTCTGACAGGAGAAACACACACAGAGTGCCCCGTGAGAAAATTTCCCAGATGTTGGAGCGATATGAGCCTGATATGACCATTTCTACTATCATGAACTCTGTGGAACCCCGTCGTGTACGCACTAATCGTCCAGAGGCCAGTCCGAGGTGGGAAGGCTCTGAAGACGGCTCACAACATAGCATATCATTCCAGAACAGATAACCGGTCTCCCTTTATACTGCACCAGCAAAAGGAACACACAGAACTTGCCATATTCAGTGTTTGAGTATACAGAAGAGCAATACTTCAAAGGAAATTCACATTCTACTTTTTATATTTAATTAAAAAAAATATTTTATTTGTAATATTCTGGTCGTGACCAAGACCTATTTCTGTAATTAATATATTTATCCTCAAAAGGCACTCAGGGTGAGTTTCCCCTATGCCATGTGTTTTATTACAAAGAAATTACATTTTATCAGAAAATATTTGCATTCAGACCACTGAGGAATAAACATTTGTAACATAAAATGATTTGATTTTATATTTTTTGTTTTATGTATAATAAACCTCTGAGATCTACATTTCTAATTTTCGTTATTGCTTATTTTTTTCTAAGGTGCAATTGGGGAATTAATCTGTGGTAGACACTTAAATATATAGGTGTATAGTATATTAGAAATGATGCCACATCCAGGCTTCTGGTTAGACCATTGGATTGGCAGGATATGGATCCGCACACACTGAGCCAGACTACCCAGACACCAGTATGTTTAGCATTTTAACAGCTCAAGTATGGACTTCTGTCAGCCAGGGCCTGCCTAGTTCTCAGATGTCTGGATAGTATGCAGAGAGAGGGAACAACTACACTGTAAATAGCAGAAAAGACTACTTTTAGATTCAAGCCAGCCCCTAAAGTAAGTGACATTGGGTTGGATCCAGAATTAATTAAGTGCTTGAAATTAGTTACTCCTGGGCTAAACCATGTTGATTGCAGGGGGGGTCAAATTAATTGTATTCTTTGCATGCAGGGATATATCTTTGAATTGCTTACTGCACACAGATACTGACCAGCTTTACTATTACACTGTTATTTAGACTTGGGCTGGGAAACGCCACCTCTCAACTCTAATACTGTTTTTTAACAGATGAAACATGACTCCCCTGCAATCACCATGGTTTAGACCAGGAGTAACTTTCCTCTCTTAGGGCCTGATTCGCACTTTAGAGTGAGTTAGGTGCGTGCAGATGCGAACCAAACTCACTCTTCCAGCCCCCGTCCCGCTCCCATTTTTAGGTATCTTATGGCACTTACGGACATTGCACCCCCCGCCTCCCCCCTCCCACTTCTGCCTAAAAACGCTGCCTCTTTTTACGTAACGCCGCGTGCGGCCTGTAAAGACCACACCTACGCTATCTACGTGCCTATCGGATACGTAGATAGCGTAAATTACCTACAACGCATGCGCAGTAAGTAATTGTGGACCAATACACACTTAAGATGCCGCAGCTTCTTAAGTGTGAATCAGGCCCCTTATCTTTATCTTTTCAAATATCACATCATGTAATATATATGTTGTGTGCACCCAGCTTAAGCGGAGTGGCTGACTGCTAGGAAGGTAAAGAAGAGGGACGGGTGGAGGGGTCTATCTTTGCTGGGGGGAAGGGGGTGTCAGATACTGAGACTGATACTTTCAGGTTAAACCTAGGTCAATAAACACAGCTTCTAGCTAGATCCAGAGCTATGGCCGCCGCACTAGTTATGGTGGCTGTATGCGTAAGAACGGCAGAAATGCCGTTCTGCGCATGTGCCGGGTATATTTTGCCTGGTGTAATCCATGGCTCTGTGAGCCATGGATCTAGTGTCCGTAACTACAGCGTAGTAATGGACGAAGGGGCAGGCAGCTCTGTAACTATGGAAGCTGGGTGGGGGGGGAGAGAGTGTAATTAGGAAGGGAGGGCTGGGTTAGGGAGGTTACGCTCCTGTGTGAGTGTTGTTACATACAGTTATGCTGGCTGAAGTTAGGGTAGCCTTCAGCTGGCGTAATTGTGTGTAACTATGCACACACAGGGGGAGTGCACCAGAGCTACGCTGGCCATATTTATGGTCAGTGCGGGCCAGCGTAGCTCTGGATCAGCCCCATTGTTCTGACCCCATTTGTTTTGTGTTGGCACTTGTATGTTTTCAGTGTATGAAATGCTCAGTGTGATGTAGTTATAGGTGTTTTCATGATATTTAGGAAATTCATATTGTGCATTCAATGCATGTTTACGTGTCATCAAACCTGCATAGGATAACATTACAGCACACAGGGTACAGAAGCCTCTCCCTGCCCAGTCTGCCCAGAGTCCCCATAACACCGCCCCGCTGCCACTTCTACCGGGCGGATCTCCGCTGCACCGCCCCCGGCACCCTCCCATTATAACCCCCATCATAAGCACATGCCATCTGAGGCCGCGGCTGGGGTGGTGCTGGTGACGGCTCCGTAGCTGGGCAGGATGGCGGAACGGCTGATCAACTCCTTCGGGAACCTGAGCCTGGACGGGCCGCAGCACAGACACAAGCAGCGACCCCCTCACCGGCCGCCACAGAACAGGCGGGCCGCCCCTCAGCGCGCCAGGTTCACCAAGCACATCTACCTGCTGAGGGGGCTGCCCGGCTCCGGCAAGAGCTGCCTGGCCAGGTAATGCTCACACCCCCATCCTGGGCAGTGTATGGGTGTACTTGTGCCAAGTGGTATGGGCCACACCTGCCCAGAAGAGGGCCACATCCAGTAGCCCAGAGGGGTTTTATTTGCTTGTTTTTAGATGCAGCAATGCAAAACTTAGCTCTGTAAAAATACTCCAAAATTATAGTTCTGAACAGTTCAGATATTTAAAGGATGCAAATGATTGCTGGCTGAGAAAATACTGCCTGATTTTCTAGTTGCACAAAAATGAACAACTTTAATTTTAAACTACTCAATTCATAGTGTTTGCACGATTTGCTTTCTTTTGGTCAAAGTACAAATTTGCTCCTTCTTTGCTGTTACTCAGCCCCTCTGTGTGTGTGTGTAAAATGAGATAAACAGTGCTGCACACAATCTTTATTGCATGGTATAATGGTAAAGGGTGCTTAGATGTGCAAAAGGGTGTATTAACAAAAGAAAATAAACACCATCTGAACTACTACTACTGAAAAATGAAAACAGATGATTGCTATGCAGAATCCTTCACTAGTAATTGTGGATCTGTACTATAGATCCTTCATGTCCTTATATATAGGATGTTTTTTTTTGTTTTTGTTTTTTTTTTACATGTTTTATGCTGTATTCAACATTTATACATGTTGTAGAGGATGATTCACTCTTCAAACACCAGCGATGCCACCCTTGTGACCCATCAGCCTTTTTAAAGTATTTATAGCTGGCTATTTACATATGAATTTTTATGCAGTCTTATTTAAACCAGCAAGACAAACAAAAAAAACAACCCACTGATCTAGAATACAAAGTGCCAGATTTAGACCTCCATGCACCAAGGTCTGCTAGTCTGCATGGAAGATGGCAGTGAACTCCTCTGTCACTCCCCTCTCTCGTGCTGAGTTTGCAGCAGTTACACCGCCACTGTATGACCGCTGACCCGCATGGAACTGGGTCACCCTGTTGGATTTATCTCCTAGCATAAAGAAACTAAGTTTATAAGCCTGTATTGTGCCATCGGGTGTGCGCATGCGCAGATGTTACTGTAATTAAACAATCCTAACGAATCTGGCCCCGAGTCTGTAAACTGTGACTTTCTTCTTCTACCCCACTGACCATTATGTCACCTGCTGACAGCAATGACCTAGTGTCTGGCAGGCTTCATTATTTACCCTCCAAAGAGATTTGCTAGCAATTTTATTTATTCATAGTAACAAACCTACAAAGACTTCGGTACTTGTTTATCTTAGCGGCCCCCTGCTGGAGAGGCCGCTGGTTACGTATTTTTTTCTTCAGCAGAGGGCGTGCGCGCGCTCTGGTGCAGCTGTGTGTGTCCCCCGGCGGAAGCCCATGTAAACAATAATAAGGAGGAGGGTGTCTCTCCGTCCGTCCGTCCGTCTCCCCCCTCCCCAGTCCGTCCCCCCCTTCGTGTCCCCAAAGTCCACGCCGTGCGTGTCCCTAATGTCCCCGCCGTGTCATGTCCGGTATCCAGAGGCTCCCGCCACCACAGAACATCATCTCCGTCCGTCCGTCTTCGATACAGCAACATGTCCGGTCATGGACGTTGCTGCATTAGTGTCACCCATGCACGCACGCACCCGCTGTTTCATGCCCGGTCTCCAGAAACCGGCTCCCGCCGCCGCCGCACAGAATATCAGTGTCACCTACCCACAGTGCCACCCAGAGACAGAGAGAGAGAGAGAGAATTGAAAAAATAAATAAATAAATAAATAATGTACGTAATTTACGTAGCGGGGATACGTAAGTTACGTAGCGGGGGCCGCAAAGATAAACAAATACCAAGACTTCTAAAAACATTAAACCTTTATCTTGAAATTTTTTTAATGGTTTAAAATAAATATCCTTCAACTTCTCACCTGTAATTATTTTTTGTGTAATCTTCTTTACAAAGATACAAAAGTAATGTTCCTTTCAAGTGATCTCTCACAAATATATGTAAATGCAAGTGTTTAGAGAAAGATAATTCCTTTGTTTCTGCATAAATCATTTGAGTCATATTCTGGATTCTAAAGCCATGAATTGCACACATTTGCTGATTTTGTTATACTCTGGCTGGAGCGTATACAATGCAGACACAGTAGGTTATGCACAGTAGCTAACGAGGGATTTTACCTAAAAAACAAACAAAAAACTTGAAGCCATTTAATGCGGCTGGGTTCTATATCTCACAGATTACCATATAAAACATAAAGACATTTCTCTGATAATATATCCATGGTATGGAGTAAATATATTTCTTGACGTGTGGTTGTCAGCAAGGACATTAGTAATGCATTCATATCAAGGTTGTTGTGTACTGAGAAATAATGTAGTTCTCTAAATTTATCCTGTTGCATTTGCAACAGCACCGATTACAGAATTGACAATAATATCACCATTAGATTTGTGATATTATAGATATTGTTATAAAATAAAAAAATATTATGTTGGCAGAGTACCATGCTGACAGGGTAAAAAAAACCCTCCCTTGTTAGCCGCTCCTCTTTCTCTCTCTCTCTCCCCACTGCTCTCCTCTGTCTTGTCATCTCCCTTTGTTTTTCTCTAAAAAGACCCTTTAGGCCAGATTTACTTAGCTGCAGCTTTGGTAAAGTGGGGATGTTGCCTATAGCAACCAATACGATTTTAGCTCTCACTTTCTTTTTACATAATAGAGAATGTCAGCTAAAACCTGATTGGTTGCTATAGGCAACATCTCCACTTTTCCAAATCCGCAGCTTAGTAAATCTGGCCCAGAAAAAGAGAAAAACAAAGGGAGATGACAAGACAGAGGAGAGCAGTGGGCAGCTTTGTCTGCTCTTCTTACACTTTCAATATAGAAAATTTAAGTTGCTTTGATCAATTTATAGGTAAATGCAAACAAGTGCATAAAAGGCAGGGGTGATCTGTTAGCAACAGAAACAAAGGAAAGGAAATGCCCCAGCAACACTGCCATCAACCAGTAATAGACTATACCATTCTATCTGTAACATACACACAGGATAGAGAATGTTCAGCAACACTGCCATTACCCAGTAACAGACTATACCGTTCCATCTGTAACATAAAACACAGAAATGTGTTACACATATTTACAAATATATCATAAGCCACCAGCCACCATCAAGGCCTTTCTGCAATGATGGTTCTAACAATGAGAGACCCTATATTGGGTCATATATGTATGTATCTTCAATTGATAGCTAACACACCTCATCAGACACCACTTAAAACCTCCAAAATAGCTGTTGTGGACCAACACCCTCTCACAGCTGCTGCTCACAGACATGGCCCAAAACAGAATACACAAAATGGTGGCTTCCTCCATTCTCTCCTGTCTGCTTTGGCTTCTTTTTTCTCTCCCATCCTGTATTCCTCAGCTCATCTCTGCTTTGTCACGTTGTCTTGACACTGGAAATGTCTTTATCCTGCTGACTGGTGCTGCATCATTCTGAGGTAAGTAATTATCTGTTAATTAGTAATTATGGTTATGATTATTGTAATGCTGAACACAGTAAGTGTTGGCATTATAATCTATATAACATGTCACCTTAACGACACTTTTAGATAAAGGAAAGTTGACTGTTAAACCTGTCGGATTTTTATTACTAACTGGTTAACTATTGACTTTCCCACCATTGCTTTGGCATAATAAACCTAATTTACTTATTATTTTAATCCTTTTTTTGGTAGTGTTGCAATACATAATAAGCACATCTCTATTGGCATCTTATTTGTTCATTGGCCCCTTTATTTTGTCTGGTCATGGCTTCATATTTAATATTTTGATTTAGATTTTTTTTGTTGTTGTTTTTTTATTTTAGGATCTTGTAAAAGCAGAAATGAATTAGTAAATCTGTGACATGTGCAGACAGAGCTAACCAAACTCATGAGTTTACTTGAGAGCTAAATAAAACTCATACCACTTTCACATCGCCGTCCCGGCAATATCCCAGGTTACAAAATCCGGGTTATTGCCGTGTCCCAGCTCTTCACATTTTGCTTCTACCGTTATACATTATATTTATTTTAGGTTGGAAAAGCATGTTATTTTATACAAGTCAACTTAAAATGAATTAGCAAATGCCGTCATACATCAAAAGGACAAAAACATAAAAGTCAAAAGGACAAAAACATAAAAGTCAAGAGGACAAAAACATAAAAGTGTACAATACCATTTTATTCTAATAGTAATATTAATTCTAATATTCTAATAATTAATAAAATTAATAATCACTGTATGCTTTCATTAACATGACTCTACCAAAGGAGATTCAAAATCACATTATACACAAAGTAATCGCTTCTTAAGAACACATATTGGTGCGGATGCAGAAATACGGGCGCCCGAGGTCATTACGGCCGTTCTCGGAGTGCAGGGTTCACGCACCCTGCACTCCCCGCTCTCGGTAGTAAATCTGGACATTTGCGTGTCCAGATTCCTACTGTCCCCTCATTAGCATGTCTATCTCCGCCTTCACGCCGGAGATACGACATGCGTAATAGCTGGCGTACGTAACGTTACGGCGCCATAAGAACGTTGTGCGCATGTGAACAACCTTCAAACAAGGAGAATTACGTACGAGAAGTACATAATTCCCCTCGGCCGAGAGCCGAGGATCTTCCCCATTTTGAATATATGTAAGAAACTACACTGACAACATTTAATTTGTGATCAATCTCTCTTAATAAAAGGATGGTCAACAAAAGAGTACATGAGTTCTAAATCAATATACACATTATTGTAAATGGTGTTTTTCTGTGTTTGTAGCGTATAGGGGTGTTTGAATGTCTTCGGTAAAAGGAGGAATATGTATTTTACAGCTTTTATAATTTTTTTGTTTACCATTCCCTCTTTCCC
>WWET01001861.1:195707-209835 GCA_011038615.1 Limnodynastes dumerilii | reverse complement strand
GCAGGAACTTCTATAGGTAAATGTGTAATACCAAGTAAATTGAAACATTTTATTATTTATATGATCTAAATTTATGCTTCATTCGCTATACAGGAGTCTACAATGAGCTACTATTGGAACTCATTTAACTTTGGTTCTGTTGCTTTATATACTAGCTGTAGGCAAAATGAAGTGGAGAGAATACACTCCAAAGCGGATATTCCAACACATTCCAGAACTTTGCACCCTGGTAGCCGCCACCACATTGCGTGGGCACCAGCGGTCTTGACTCCAGACAGGTTAAGCTCCTGGTAAGAAGCATCCGCCCTTCCTTGTGGAAGTCGCACCTTTTATTAGAGTATCTGCCATCATTGAAATAGATTGATTTTTGTTTTTTAAAATGTTTTTTTTTTGTGGTTTTACATAAACGTGATTTTACATGCAAATTTACCAGAACAGATTTTCTTGGGAATGCTTTTAAAACGTACAATTCTGTTTATTTACACAGGCAATTATATTATATAGAATTTTTTATGGAAAATTGTTTTATCATTCATATTCCTACATTGTAGACATATAAATCCTGATTGTCCTATCCATTCCTTAACAGGAGAAATGTAATTATGAAAACTTGTTTTATAAAATAATTTACATGTTATTAAACTTTCCAACTTTCTATACAGTTTCCAGTGTCTTAAATGAGGCAATGCCAGACAGTGTGATCACTTCCTGAATCTTCTTTTCCTACATAGTTTTCCTTGGTAGAGTGAGGCGCTATCTTCTCTGGTGTGCTCACTGTCTGCACTTGTGGGATTGTCACCGTTATTCAGCATTTGCTCAGGCGGCTTAGGACAGTTTCTCCTATTCTGGAGATCACAATCAGAGGCTGATCTGTAAGTTGCCTGCAGTGCGTTCATCTTCCCTTCGGCTGAACCTGAAACTAGGTCTTGTGTATTAATCATGGCTAGCTCGTCATCCGCCACAAAGCCAATTTCAGATTTCATTGGGGCTGTTGCATCTACATCAAGAAGAGGTTTTACACTGATTGGGACTTCTGTTTGCAAGCTCCGAGGAGGCCGAAATGCCTTTTGTAACGATGGGGATACAATTGGGCGGACTGGGGTTACGGGTGGAGGGGATGGTATTCGAGTGAGGAAGTCCAAACCTCTCATCTTCTTGCACGTCTTCACGTCCATCTCACTGCTAGAAATGGTGTAATTTCCAGTGGGCGTGTAGACAAGAGTTTTATGGGACATTGGTGTCTAAATATAAAAGGATGAAAGGACATAAGTTTTACATATTTTTTTATGAATAATTTTATGAAGAACTTAAAAATGTAAGTGTATTAAATATATGGCACATTGATATCATTAACAAAAACGTATTAACAGCTTATCCTCATCTCAGACTCATTCATGGATCGATTCTTAAAACACTTGCATCAATACTAACGTAATGCATGACCTTTGCATTGAATCTATATTCTAATGTAGAAATGTTTCTGCTATAACTGAAGAAGCTGCTGTTGAAGACAAATGACTTCTGTTTTTTCCCCGCCTATAATTCCCAGTAATACTGATAACCACATACAGCTCTATCTAAAGGTCTACTTAAGTCATGGTGATTTATAAGCAGTTCATTTATGAGAAAGGTTAAAGAGAAAATGACACAATGGTGAACTTACTGAACTCCTGATTCCTGCCCCTGTTGGTGTGTGTGGATGGACCAAACCATGGGATACAGGGCGTCTTTCCTCTAAGCGACGGGTTTGCAGGATGTCAGACAGTTTCCTCTCTGCTTTGCTGCAGAAATCTTGAGAAAACTAAGTAGAACATTCTCAGGTTAGGATTGAAATACCCTCTATTTCCTGCCACCACATTATTCCAGCACTGAGAACTCTTATAAGTAAAGGCATATCTTCACCTTGACTAAATCAGCATTCGGGATCCTCAAATCCTATTCCTCTGTGAACGGTGCAAAGGCTTACGATATCTATGATCTACTCCTTAGTATGGAAAATGGCAGCAGTGTGAAAGTCTGGATCAGCTTGTATGAAGAGAGCACTCCTATACATCACCCACATACAATTCCAGGCACTCTGTAGTGTCATTTAATGTCTATATGTATAGGGCAGAATGTGTCCTGATTAAAAGCAGAAAGAGCAGAGTGCTGGTCATAATCTCACACATTGACCAGCACTGTGTCTCCTGCAATATTGTCACACAAGCCACCAATAGCTTGCTATGGCGTTACTTACAAAACCTTCCATGGACATCCGTCTCACTGGTGATGGCTTCTGCTTTGTGGTCAGTCACAGCATATGAATTAGAACTATACTATCTACACAGAATAACTCCAACACCTATAAACAGATTAATAACCTGAAACCTAAACGCACAGGGTCTGATCCAGTCTGGAACGTACGCTTGAGGATTACGTGTATGTCTGTGTGGGCAGAGTCACTGCCACAAAACTTTTTTTTTTCTTTTTAGAAATAGAGACAACAGAAAGCTAATTTTCAGCTGTCTATTTTTAAAAAAAATATAGTGCTATTTCGAATGTTTATTTGATTTTTTATGAATGGGTAAGTATGGTGATCGGCATTACTCACCCAATCATTATTCAAAATGCCACCACACACCCGTCTCACCAACTGGACAGGTGAGTAGATCACTATGAGGAGTCTTGAGATTAAACTGTGGGGAAGGGAGGGGTAGGGTAATGAAAAGGGAGTCTTGGGGTTAGGCTGAGGGGATGGGGGGGCTAGGATAAGAATTAGGGGTAAATTTATTCTCACTATTCGCCATAGGATATCCTTTCTTCTGATCGATCGCTTCTCCTCTGCGGCAAAGGGAAGTTTACAACAGCGACCCGCACCCATGCCTGCGTACCTTCCCAATATCTATGTTTAAAACAAATCTGCACATTTTTACTGTGACCCAGACCCAAACGCAAATCGCTGCTGCTACAGCTCGGGTTCGGAAGGGTTTTGTGTCAGGGAGCGGCGGAGGGACATAGTCCATGTTTAGTAAAGGCGCACTAATGCAAATGGACACAATCCAGACCCGAACACAGCCAAAATTACACACAGAGTATACAGCTAAAGATCTGTACTAGTCACAGGGCATGGATAAGTCCAGGAATCTGCTTCCGCTGACACTACACAATCTATTTTGAACTATTGTTTTTTTTTCTTAATCTTTGTTCTGTTTTGAAACTAATTTAATGCACAGCTATATCATATATTTATTTATTCTGAGAGTTTATATGTCCTTTTTTTTCTTTTTACTGCATTTGAATGAAACCCTTGTACAAAGCATAGCTACTATTTCCATTATACAGAACATTGTACTAACTACTGTGAACTTGCTTTTGGATCGCTGGGGAAAGGGCACTTCTCTGGGAACAGTGCATTGTGATTGGCTGTACTGCGGCAGTAACGTTCGTGTCAGGATCACACCTGAGCCTTTAATAAGTTGTGTGGAGTTTTAGCAAACACAGGATGCACTCGATTTAACATTCCAGCCTGGACCAGGATCACTATATTCACGTTTCAGGAAAAAAAGAAGTTATGTACACCCAGTTTCAGTTTAATAGCGCCCTACCTGGATAGACTGCCGCAGTTTCTGGATTGCTTTTTGTAGATGATGCTCTTTGGGATTCGCAGCCACAAAGGACAGATCTCCGGCGAAAACCATAGGAATTCCAGACACATATTCTGACCTCCAGTGCAGGTTACTGACAGCGATAAGTGAAGCAGGCTTGGTGAGCTCTTCCAGGGAGAGCTGTCCTAAATCTGTCCAGAATTTTATCACCACAACATTGTGCGTTTCATCAGATATATAAACCATCGGAGCAGCACCTGGAAGATATAACCTATATTATTATCACTTTTCTCAAAGTCAGATGACAACTGACAACAAACAATCACTAATTACTGAATGGATTTTGGTTTAAAGGGAATGAACACAAGTTGATCTGATCTGCAGTAAATAGTTGCTACACATTGTATTTAAACCACCACATTTTCTGTCTTAGACTGCACATCTATTTATTTTTCATAACGTTTTAAGTACAAGAGGGCATTAGAATGTTCACTTTACTTTTGACATTCATCAGGTACTTTAGCAGCATTATGGAAGACAGATGGGGAAACTCCAGCCAGCAGATGAGGTGCCACAAACAACTGAGGAGTTACCACAGCCAGCTTATTAGCTAGATGCAAGGTGTCCAGACAAGAATGACAGAAAACCTGTGCAGCCAATCAGTGCAGACATTGACAGACCCATGCAGCCAATCAGCAGCAAGGGCCCCTTGTCAATCTCTGCAGCTCATTCCCTCTTCAGCCAGGATTATCGGTCCCAGCAGGAGAGATGTGTAGCACCAATACAAGGACCTTTCCTTAGGGGAAACTTGTCCTGTTTATCGGACACTTCCTCCTGGGAGCAATAATCTTTCTACTGTGCGGCCATCTTTATAAACAGGTATCTAATTCTCTCTTTATCAGAGGCAAGCCTGGAGCAGTGTTTCTTCTGTATACACTAAATGTACTGTGAAGTGTAATCTACAAAAGCACAGTGGAAGATTAGGACATTGGTTGTTAAACAAGGATGCAAGTATTTACCTGTTTTCTGGTGTGTGGATATGACCAACCCCACCACATCCACCTCTCCATATGCAGCTGTAAAATTAGGCTTCAGAAACCAACTGAATTCAGTCACTTGTCTCTCTGTATAGAGCTGGTTCGAGACATTCTGTGAGGCCTGTAAAGCATTTAGCGATGAGTGAATGAGTGGGTGCAGGAAGTAACAGAATGGGATTAGACGCCTACCCCGACCAGCTCACCTGCAGCTGCTGGAACTGCGTCTTCTTTGTCGCCGTTAGCTGCACCCCGGCTGCCGTGGATTTGCTTTTAGACTGGGAAGCTGCTAGCTGATACATTTTGAACCGACAGCCTTCTTTTAGTAGTGACACTACATCAGGCAATGGGCGCCATATGTTTAATATATAGGCTGCAAAGAAGGGAGCATTAAAAAGAGCATTTCACAGCATATTGGCAGCCATTCTAATTCACAAAACCTGTATATCCCAGATTCTTCTTCATTTATACTGCTCAGGTAATATCATACAACAATATGAATAAATAAACATTCATTTATGCCACCTGTGAAAATATATGTATGTAATATTTATGGTAATGGTCCGATTCCACAGCATGCAGTTACTTCACACACAAACATTTTCATAGGAGTTCAGGGGACACATACTAATAAACCAGAGATGTATTTTCACAAGATAGAATCACACAGAAGATAAATACAATGACACAGAATATAAATACAATGACACAGAATATAAATACAATGACATGCACTCCAGAAATATGTATACACTTTTCCACATCGTGTCCATCACAGATCACAGGACCATCCCACTGTCCCCTATTATATGATAACAGCTCATCTTGCGGGAACTTGTGAATGTCTTGTGTTTTATTCAATAAACTAAAAAGATCATTGGTAACAGAGGAGAAATTCCATTACAGCATAGCTCTGCTAATGTGCCTCTTGAAGACGATTCAAGATAGAGAAGCATCAAACGCCAACGTTAGCAAAGTAACTTTTATACATTTAAATATAGTGATAGAAAGCGCACCTGAAGCAGAGTCATGTTCTTTGTAATCCACAATTCTAATCTTCCATACAGGAGTAACATCTCTCTTTGTACAGCCAGCAGCATCCTGGCCAGAAGATTCAATGGCTTTCTGGAACTCAGCCTGGATCTGGGCTTGCTTCTTATCGTATAACACTTGTCTGTAATGGTTTAGTGCTCTCAGCTGTTCACTGCTCAGACAAGACTAAGATCAGGAGAGCAAGGGATCAATTCATAAACAAAATCAGTGTGTAAATATCAACTCTCACTTTCACATGAAGACTATGGGCCGTATTCAGAGAACCGTTTTTACTGGGAGTTGCGTGCGTATTTTTAGGATCGGATAACTTTATTTACGTAAGTTACGTTGAATATACGCTTGTAAGTGCGTTAGGCACGGGCATGTGAATCGCACTTGGGTACATACGTGCGGATGGGCTGCGCAGAAATCCAGACTTGAAAATTTACATAAAAGTGGGTGGGGCATTTAAATGAATGCATGGAGGTGGGGTTATAAAGAATTGCACGCACGGAGCACATATACGCTCGTAAGTACACACAGAAAGAACAGAGTGGTCTAGGGACTCGTAAGTCACTGACAGCACATCCGGGAGAGGGGAGTGTCGGGGGTGTTGGTGGGTGTTTCCTTGCTCCGGCCGAGCGTATAATTGTGCACATAAACAAAACAAATCTCTGAAAACGCCCCATTATCTACCATTTACAAGTCAATTCTAGAGTGTTCTCCCCATAACAGCAAGAGATTACATTTTCACAATACAGATTAGACTCTGGACACTATTTCTTTCTACATAATCTAAGTCAACATAGTTTAGTCTATTACAAATAAGCGGTTTGTTTTTATTTTTTTTATGTTTTATTTTCTAACTTTATTTTGAAAGGGAAATGGGGATCTAGCTTTAAAGGGTTCCTACATATAAATATCGCATTAGAAGACAGAGTAGCTTGTGCTCTAAGGCAGTGCCCCTCAACCTCTTCTCCCCCTCGGCACACCTAAACCCTTCCCAGAATTCCGCAGCACACCAAAACCCTTCCCAGAATTCCGCAGCACACCTAAACCCTTCCCAGAATTCCGCAGCACACCTAAACCCTTCCCAGAATTCCGCGGCACACCTAAACCCTTCCCAGTACCCAAAAAGCAAAAAATAAAAAAAAAAAAAAAAAGAAGTAATTACTAAGTTTCTACACAGAAGTTACATTTAATTGTTATTTTTTATTTGTTAAATTTAACATCGCAGCTAATCACTTTTTTCTTATAACTAATTTAACTATGTTAGCCAGTAGCCCCCCATCATATGTCTGCAGCCTCCCCAGTAGCCTACATCATGTGTCTGCAGCCTCCCCAGTAGTCCCCATTCATGTGTCTCCATCCTCTTCAGTAGTCCCAATGCATGTGTCTTCAGCCTCCCCAGTATCACCAATTGTGTCTCCAGTTCCCCAGAATTCCCCATTCATCTATCTGCATCCTCCTCAGTATCCCCTTATTTCCTTAATGCAAGATCTTCCAGTGCTTTTTCTCCTGTTGGAGGCACTGTACCGTTAGAAACATCCTGTGGCACACTGGTTGAGGAGCACTGCTCTAAGGGTTTATACACAGCTGCAGTTCCAGTTTTCTCCACCAGGACAATAGCCAAGTCATAAAGATTACTCAGTAGCTGTTGTCTGTGTGAAGCTTGCATGGACGCATGGACTTTCTGAAAGTATGACAGGCTTCAGCAACTTACAAGTGGTTGAGGGCTACCTTAACTTTTCCATATATGGAAATATGTGCATATATTTTGCTAAGCAACGCAATCCTGCTTGTGAATCTCTTGTGACTGCATTGGCACGCCCATACTGTACATTAGTAATCCGTGTGGAGCTCGTTTGCATTAAGTGTCTTGCCCCTCTTGCTACGCATGCGGGGCTAGTGTTGGACTCTTGCGTGAATTCACTCGGAAGGTTGAGAGACGCGTGTGTGAATCATGCGGTTAGGTTTCACATGCGTATTTTTGCGTTCTGGGTATGCGCAGTTTAATAAATCGTAAAAATACGCACGTATATAATACACTTCCGTATCTATGAATCCGGTCCACAGACAGGAACATCTGTGTTCATTGCTCTAAACCTCACATGCACTAAACACATTTATCTGATGTTTACTATGAGCTTTGCTTATTTTATAAACTTTAACCCATTGAACAGTTCGCATATTACCCATCAATAACTATCCCCTACATATACAAACTATTACATAATTCAGTATTCATAGTTTAAAAATACCTTGGCATAATACTATAGAATGATTAGCCATACTTCAGCACAGAACCTGCATTTTAAGCAGCTTTTACCTCAGAAATTCTCAGAAAAACACATTCTAATAATGTAATGCCATTATTAAGCAGTTATATCAATAGACGACAACAAGGCTTCCCCCCTGATAATCGGCAGGAGACAAGGCTTCCCCCCTGATAATCGGCAGGAGACAAGGCTTCCCCCTGATATTGGCAGGTAACTAGGCTTCCCCCTACTGGGAGTCTGTTTTTTGTGTGTAATTCCTCCATACCATTCCCTTAATTCACCATTTGTTTTGGATGTCATAACTGATACTCTATGTGGTTATGTTTTATATTGTCTCCTTAATAACATGGGAACTAATACTTTTTCCTCTATGTACTTGTATTCTGTCCCTGTGATAGTAAAGCATATATTTTAAACCAAGGCTGAATGTCTTATTTATCCTACCTCCAGGTACTGAGGGTCAGATGCATTATGAACAGCTTCGTAAATTTCAACACCATCTTGAAGAGCGCAGATTTGGGGTTCACGTAACGACTGACATTTGGATCCTTTTTTCCCTCTAACACATGCTAAACAAAATACCTTGCTTTAATTAAAATAAATTGATATTACTATATTACTAAAGGCTTTATCAGTTGTAATGTCTAATGCAAAGATTTGGGTACCAAGCTATTATTTTTTATATACTCATGCAATTAAGGCACAGTATTGTGTCACATTCAGTGATTTTCTGTCCCAACTTATATACTTACATTCTGGAGATATAGATATATAGATATAGATATATATATATACACACACACATACATACATACATACATACATATATATATATATATATATATATATACACACACACACACACACATATATATACACATACATACATACATACATATACACACACACAAAAATTTAAAGTTACTCATGAGAACATGAGTATAGAACTAAGGTTGTCGTCACATATTCAATATGACCTGTATATATTCTTTTTACGATATAACATTTGAAATTGCCGTCGTCATTTAAGAATAAGCAATGAGCCTTATCATCACACTTTTTAATTACCAAACATATGGAAAACAAAATCATGACATTCTACAGAAAAAAAGATTCTAAAAACAAAACAGAATTCCTAAAAAAATTATGAGCCAGGTCGTCTTACCCTCCCCCTGTCTGTCTCTTACTGCCCAGTTTTATTATAGAATAATTACTTAATATTACAGGGCTAAACAGCAAAAAAATGAGTGACAGAGGGAGGGAGGGTAAAGTATTGGCTCAGTTAACTTCTTTACTATTTAAGTTCATGCTGTTAGTTTGCCCTACTTATGTACCCAGCATTTAGCAATGTCTCCAAATTGAAAACAGAGACATACACATACAAATACCTTCTTGATGTTCAAACTGTTCCTGAATCTTGACAAATAGCACTTCAAGATTTTTTTGTTGCTTTGCAGAGTGCTTTTCTGCCTCTCTCTCTTCTGATCGCTCATTTCGGAATATATAAGTCCCGTTGGA
The DNA here is from genome assembly GCA_011038615.1 of Limnodynastes dumerilii. Lineage (NCBI taxonomy): Eukaryota > Metazoa > Chordata > Amphibia > Anura > Limnodynastidae > Limnodynastes > Limnodynastes dumerilii. The sequence goes on along the minus strand of WWET01001861.1, from coordinate 200,388 downwards.
CATTTTTTCCATCCACTGAGAAGGGAAAGGAGTTTGGAAAGGTTTAACACCATATTCCTGTACATCAGCATGGTACTTAAACCTGCAGGGTTGTAACCAATAACATTTATAACAATTTAAAAGATGGTCATAGGATGCTGGTAAAAATATAGGATCACTGGCCAGTAGTATGGCTGTAAATGATCTAGAGCCTATCAGTAACCAGTAGGATAGATAGGAGTTCAGTAAGTAGGAAATTGTAGGAGTAGAACCATTTGTAGAGAGAAATAATGTCTGAAGCAATGTAACAAAGCAATGAGAAAGGCAAGTCAGATGCTTGGTTGCATAGGGAGAGGAATTAGTAGCAGAAAGAGAGAGGTAGTGATGCCCCTTTATAAATCATTGGTACGCCCTCACCTAGAATACTGTGTTCAGTTCTGGAGGCCATATCTCCAGAGAGACATAAATACATTAGAGACTGTGCAAAGAAGAGCAACTAAAATGGTCCATGGCCTTTATAACAAATCATACCAAGAAAGGCTAGAGGAACTAAACATATATAGCTTGGAGCAGAGAAGGGAGAGGGGGACATGATAGCAGCTTTCAAAATACATCAAGGGTTGTGACCAGCTAGAGGAGGGTACCATTTTTCAAAAGAAAAGGTGTAATAGAGCACGAGGTCATGGATACAAACTGGAGGGTGGTAGATTCAAAGGAAATGTGCGGAAAAATGACTTCACTGAAAGGGTGATAGATAAATGGAATATTCTCCCATCTGAGGTGGTTGAAGCTAAAGCAGTAGAACAGGTTAAACATGCTTGGGATAAATATAAGGATATCCTAAATCTCAAACTAAATTGCGGGTAAATAGGGTCTAGGTTCAGTAAAGTTTTAAATAAACAACTGGGCAGACTGGATGGGCCATGTGGCTCTTATCTGCCGCCACTTTCTATGTTTCTATGGACGGTATGAAATTAAGAGAAAGGGATTGCTTTTCTACCATGTCTGGAATACTTGAAAGAGACTAATTCTGAAAACATGATTAAGCCAGAAAATGAAATAAACACTAATATGACAAAAAAATTAATTTAGAAGTTAAATATGTTTTGTAAGGGGACAAGAATGTAAATTAATTTGTGGTAACAATATTGTAAATGACGGCAGTCTAGGACAAGGAAGCTCTGAAGGTATGTGCTACATACCTTAACGCTCCACACTAGACCCGTTACTGAAAAGTAGCAACAGGAGAAATAATTACCAGGTTAGAAACACCTCTATACATACCTGCATGGGGTAAGTCCTTTGTATCATCACATCAACACAACCCACAATGCCACCTTCAGCAAAGAGTGAAGACAGGCGGAGACTAAAAGGTCTGGGGTTATGAAAGTACCCAAGCCTGGTATACCATCTGGCAGGACGGGTACTGTTAGCTGCGATCTGAAATACATGACATCAATGTAAATGAGCGTGTGGGATTATCCATGTCGGCAATCTTACCTTGGTTTTATGCAAGGAAATGCCACTTATTACAATTTACACCTGTTCTGCCGGAGTCTATAGACAACACTGGAATGCTTGCTACTGTGGCATGTTAATGTAACGCTCAGCTTGAGGAGACACAGCCAAAAGCCTAAATACTGGATGAAACAATGTGCATACGATACTATACCTGCGATTTCATTGTGTAAAAACACTAGAACATGAATAACTGAGTTTCTCATTAAAAAAGCTTCAGGGTGAGACTAAAAAAATAATAATAATGGCACAGCCCACTGATGACAGTATAATTATTAGTTATAAGATTATTTAGCAAATTATTTATAGTTATATAATAAATTACAAATTTTGTTGCATTTGAATATTATGCTGCGGATGATGAAGATAGATTTCATTTTGGCTTCTAGCAGTATTAAAGATCTTTGTAGAAGAGATGACGGTTTCCATATTTACAGGACTTTGTATAGTGATGTGGGGAAGTGCAGCATACCTTTAGCATAAGAGCCTCTGGTGCTTCTAGTGGTGAGCAAGCATCATCGCATCCAACAAGTTCTGCGCCCTGCACTATGATCTTCTGACCAATAAACAGCCGCCCGCTGTGTAAGAGAGACGTAAGTGCAGTGTCCAGCAAAGCCTTTATACCGTACCAGCCATCAGTCACCTCAATGACAGCAAGCGCTCGCTTTGTATCACTGGGATCACTTTTATCACCATTTCCCTGTGAAATTATTTTAGAGACGCAGAGAACTAATGTCTTAGCTGGTGTGTCATCTCTTTCCATTATCTTTCTGACAGCGGAACGGCGACTTTGATCAATTTCCACATCATATCTGAAAAAAAAAGTATTGATTTTTGATACCTGTCATATGCTTCATTGTTTATGAATAGACCTGTCTGGGTGTCAGGAAAATACATTCCTCAGTGTTATCATATTGAATCCAGTGTTTTATCACACAAAAACAGTGTAAAACTACAAGAGCAAATCACGCGTATATACAAGTTCTGTTTACCCCTTATCTGTCTGCATGTGTGTATGTCTGCATGTGTGTATGTCTGCATGTGTGTATGTCTGCATGTGTGTATGTCTGCATGTGTGTATGCCAGCACGTAGTGTAGCAGATCACACAGATTTTTGTATTCTGTGTGATATTTGTATTTAAGACCATTGTCTTGCTCACTAGACATTTTGGGCCTGTTTCACACTTTAGAAGCTTGGGGTAGATCCAGAACTACGTCTGTCTTCCATAGACGGACATTATTCAATGAACAATAGCTACTGTGCATGCGTAGTAGCTATTGTACGTAATCTGCGTATCGTTTTGGTCTCTTAGACCACATATACGCAATCTACGTATCGAAACGATACGCAGATTACGTACAATAGCTACTACGCATGCGCAGTAGCTATTGCTCATTGAATTACGTCCGTCTATGGAAGACGGATGTAGTTCTGGATCCAGCCCCTTGTGCTTAAGTGCGTATTTCAATGAAATTATCTACTACACATGTAATAGGTCATTTACGCAATCTATGTACCAGTTCAGTACATAGATTGCGTATGTGCGGTCTTTAAAGACCGCACAGAGTACTTTAAGAAGAAAAAGGCGGCGTAATGCCACCTCAGGGGCGTGCTTATTAAGAAGTGGGAGGGGTTTAGATTAGCTGGGGTAATATACTTACAGACATTGCATGGTTAGATAAGGTAGCCCTATGGCACTCGTAAGTGACATACGGTACCTAAAAAAAAGGGGGCAGGTTGGGGGCTGGAAGAGTGAGTTCGGTGCGGATGTGACTGCTCCTAACTCACTCTTAACTGTGAAACAGGTCCTTTATATATACGACACCTATGTATGTTTAGTGTTATGCCATATTATGACTGCTTTCTTCTCTGACTGACCTGAAGATACTCTTGTACTTCTGTAACATCTTCTCATGCAGGGGGTAGATTTAGAGGGGACCTCAGCTGTGCCAGCATAACGGAGAGCCAGTATTTCAGATATGCAGGTCTCATATATCAACTCTCTCATACAGAGGCCTCTAAATGTGCGAACATAGATCGCTCACACATACAGAGACATCAGTATCACTGACCATGGGTATAGAGGCATCAGTGATGAGAGATGGGTATAGAGGCAGCAGTGATGAGAGATGGGTATAGAGAGTGCAGCAGGAAGAGATGGGTATAGAGGCGTCAATGGAAGACGGGTATTTAGAACCACAACCATTATGTGAATGTAAATCCAGAATGGCAGCTGGCACGAATACTGACCTGTACTTCAGCTGTACGAGTACCCTGTCTGGCGTCAGGCATCTGCTGGCAAACATCTCTGGGAACATCACTTCCATTGCAGCCAGTTTCCACACAATCCACCGGTAGTGATTATACACCCATTCTGGAGAAATGAGCTTGGGATCCACTCCTGGAGTGTCACATAGAGCTCTGCAGGACAGTGAAGAACATCAGCACCACTAGAAGCCCTCTGCAAATAAGAAACTAGCACACTGACAGAACTATACATGTACCACGGCAGACAATGTATCTTTATAGTCTTTGCTATTTTAGCAACTTTATAACTAAAAATATCACTCATATAAAATGAAACTATAAATTAGGAGTATGCAGAGGAAGATTGGGGAATAACAGGTGGCCAGTTTGACAACACTGAAACAGATCAAGCAGGATCCCAAAATTCAGAAATTTACAGAACTTCTGTGATATAGTTAGATTGGGAACGATTTTTCACACCGCACGCAACATTCCGTATGCCAACAGATAACCTTGTAAGCACTTTAGTTCTGGCGGGTAAACTGCTCGGCACTATCTAAGAAGAGAGCACGGCTGGGAGAAGAGTACTGCCGGGAGCAGAAGGGGAGGAGAGGGTTGGCAGGAGCAGGAAGGGAGGGCAGGCAGGAGCATTAGCGGAGGAGAGGGCTGGCAGGAGCAGGAAGGGAGGGTGGGCAGGAGCAATAGCGGAGGAGAGGGTTGGCAGGAGCAGGAAGGGAGGGCGGGCAGGAGCAATAGCGGAGGAGAGGGTTGGCAGGAGCAGGAAGGGAGGGCGGGCAGGAGCATTAGCAGAGGAGAGGACTGGCAGGAGCAGGAAGGGAGGGCGGGTAGGAGCATTAGCTGAGGAGAGGGCTGGCAGGAGCATTAGCAGAGGAGGGGGCTGGCGCATTAGCGGAGGAGAGAGCTGGCAGGAGCAGG
>WWET01001861.1:173014-190735 GCA_011038615.1 Limnodynastes dumerilii | reverse complement strand
AGACAGAGTAATTTGTTTACCGTTGCTCTGGCAACACTTGTTGCCAGGGCAACAGTAAACAAATTGCACCAATCAAGTGTGTTAGGTGCTACCCGGGTTGAAAAACCCGGGTAGCCCCTTTCACACTGCTCCCCTACCCGTATCGGACCCGGGAATAACCCTTCTTTTTACCCGGGTTGAATTACCAGGTCTTCTGACACGGGTCCACCGGAAGTACCCCTTCCACATCTCCACGAAATACCCGGGATTTTGCCGAGACCCGTGTTTTTGGCAAAAATCCCAGGTATTTCGTGGTGATGTGAAAGGGGTATTATACTGTACAACTAACAAGGTTACTTCCTGGCCTTTGTGCTTGCAGGCAGCCTGTTGTCGTAATGATCCAGATACATACAGAGATTGTGGCACATGCACAGTAGTGAAAAGGCCAGCAATCAGGAAACACCCATCAATCAAGACACAGCCTTTTGAAAGTAGTGATTTCAGTAGTGTCCGAAGAACGCAAAAGAAACAATTAGGATCACACTGACAGCAAGATATAAAATAGGGACATTCCCATCCACAGAGGATTATTTGCCTAGATTTAACATTGTGAACAGGAATTTAGGCGTAGCAGGATCCTGAATGCATTACGTGTCCAGAACAGTCCTAAGCAATAGAACATTTTTAGGAAAACATTTTTAACACTTATGCTACAGTTGACCCTAAGATATGTTCAAGCCTACTGTGTGAGGAACTGCATCTGCATGGTCTATGTTTATTTCCCAGGAAAGCTGCTCAACAAAACTAACTGCAGTAAGCTGGAGGCGCCAGTAAGTGTCCTTGGGAAAGATGGTTTGGTCCTCTGGAAGGAGTATGGAGAAGGCAGATTCCTATTTAAAGTTCCAGAGTTCCTCATCACTACTCTATATCCAAGAGTTCTGCCTTCCCACAAAAGAAGAGATAGAAAGGTTTGGCCATATTAAGTATGAGGTGGGTAAATGGCTTGATAATCAGCTAAGGCAGATGCAATAAATGATGGATGTGGTTTGCCGATACAAAGATCCTCTTTTCAAAAGACCATCGTACGACAGCTGAATGTAAAAAAACCACCAATTGCGGACAATGACGCAGCTCCTGGAGTAGTGAAGTGTCATCTGTTGACAGATAAGTGTTTTTACTTAACCTTCTGTTTCCCAAAGTCTAACCCTAACTCTCCATGTTCCTTAGCCCAAACTTAACCTCATACCAACCATAGCCTAACCCCTAACTTTATACCCGCCACAGCCTGTAGCTATTAGGAACGGGGAAACAGAAAATGGCCATTGAGAACAGGAAACTATTTGGAGAGGTTTTCAAACAATGATACAGCCGCCATTCAGCCAGACTGGCAATTGCATCCTATTAATGGTGAGGACTAAAGAGGATGTACTGACACTAGCTTGCTAGAGGCAAGGATAACCAGTACACTCGGGGTAACCATCGTAAAATATTTATCCACGGATTCTTGCGGTACATCTAGTATATATCAGAGGACTTCTTGAATAGCTGGTCCTCAGAAACAAACTCCTAATACTGCAAGACAGAAAGTGCCACCAAGCATCCTAGTGCCATACAGAAACAAAGACCAGTCTGTCTGAGTAGATGGAAAGCCTCGATACCGGTGTACTGCTCAATCCTAGTCACATAGCTAGACAGAAGAGATGAAGAAGTACAGGTGCCACACTAATGTGTTGTAGGAAGAACAAACAGTCAAAGGAAAGCTATGGTTTAAAATGATTTACTACTGGATCTAATAAACATTGGAACCGCTATTGGGTGTTATGTATGTATACACAACGAGCATCCTAACTGGTACACAAGCAGCATGATCCTCTGCTCTAAAGCTTTTTCTCTACCAAGAGTGAAGTGGGTTGCGCCATAAGTGGGAGGACTTTCATATTAAAGTAAGGGCGTGCTAATGGAAGGCTGACAGATGCTTAATTTCCATCCAGCTGCATTCTAAGTGGGGACAGATCGAAGAATAAAAGGAAGAGTCTGTCTGCATTCTGTCTCCCATGCGCTCGTCCGGCAGTGCAGATACAGCGGAGATAGACAGTGAGATCAGATCTCTGGATCTGGCCATTTATAACAGACAATGAAAACCTGGAGGACAGGAATATCAGCCATTCTTAAACCATAAATAAAAAGCACACATACCACGAGGGTTTCCATCATCAGACCTTAATCTTTTCCCATTTCTTAGAATGGGGGGCATGTCTGGCTTTAAAAACAATTCCTCCGTCCTTATCTCAGCATCCATCAAGTCTTCATCATCCATAAAAGCTTTTGCACTCTCTGCTGCTTCGATTTCCAATTCATTTTCTGGGGTTTGTGAAGAGGTGAAATATAAATGTGATTTCAGCTTCTCGGGAATGTTTGTAGCGGTGTCATGGAACGGTGTGGAGTGTTTTCCAGGCATAGGAAACAAAATGTTACTCATAGCGATGTCATGAGACACTGACGTTTGGCCAGTACCATCGCCTACTACATTATTAGGGGCATCACTGTGAGAGCTGTTGAGCTTGGCGAAGGAGCGTGTATTATGCTCAGGCTTGTAAAGAATCGGTGTAAGAATGTCAGTCTTTACAGCGTCATCACCTGTGTCAAGGTTTTCCTGTAAATTATCAACGCTAACTTCATCAAATAAACCCTTAACCTTCTGCAGTGCATCTTCTGACACAGACACTTGTTTCCCACTTGCAGTGCTAAAGCCAAAGTTCATAGTAGGGGCTTTAGAACACTTTATCTCTGATATATTTTTCACGCTCTCTTTTACAGAGTTTCCCTTTATGGACCTCCCTATACAATTTCTATCTTGTGTTTCTTCATGTCTGCCATGCTGTGATGAGCACATGCTATCCATTTCAGAAAACATCTCTCTAGCCTTCTTCAGGGAATCCTCAGATGTCGTCACAGACTTCCCACCTGCAGTGCTAAAACATGGCATCTTGGTCATGACATTCTTTGGCAACACTTCTATTTTACAGTTGTTTCCCTTATCAGCATTTGTGTTCTGTTTCTCAGACATTAAACATCTGTTAATATCTGTTCTGTGTACTTCAAATGTAGCAAGCGTGGAGAGGCTCCCGTGTTCTATGCCTTGTTCCACACTGCATATGATGGATTTCCTGGCAGCTCTACTCTCAGTCACTGGTACCTCATCAGTATCCACAAACATCAGCCTTGCTTTTTGGAGAGAGCCAGGAGAGACTGTGACAGGCTTTCCACTTGCTGTACTAAAGGCTGGGTTATGCATGTCCACCGATAGAACCTGTACTTTCTTAGGATGTTCCTGCATGGCTTCTAGTTTACAGTTATTGAATGAACCTGACTTTGCCACTTTGTTAGACCCTGTGCAGATTGTCGCATGGGGCCCTGGATCTGCTATCTGTCCATCATCTATTTCAGCAAACATCTCCTTAGCTTTTTTCAAAGCCTCATCTGACAACGTAACAGGTTTACCGCGTGCAGTTGTAAAAAATGCCATCTTTGAGATCGGAATCTCTTGTGGACACCAACTTTGCTCTTTAACCACTTCTATATTAGACATGTTTTCTAAAGGTGGACCACTGGAAATTCGAGTGAGAGATCGTTCTTTTTGGCTATCTTTTGTTGTGCTGGTTTCAACTACCTTGTTGGGCTGTAAGGAGTCCAAGTCAGTAGCACAGTCTTTGTTTATTTTATGAAGGCGTTCTCCAGTATGACTGGTCTGAAATCTATGGCCAGCCTCTGCTGCAACATCCACACTGTCAGTATCAGAAAAGAGCACCCTTGCTTTCTGGAGAGACTCATGAGAGACTGCCACAGCTTTACCACTTGCTGTGCTGAAGCCGAGTGGCGGCAGGTTAACCCGAGCTTCTTTTACTTGCATTGTGTCTTTCTGTGCATATGGCAGTCTGCTGGCATCCAGGGAGCTGGATTTGATCTTTCCTTCACCACATTGCATGAGGGCAGAACCATGATTGTTCTTGTCTGCCATGTGCCCGTCATCCAGGTCAGCGAACATTTCCTGAGCTTTCTTTAGAGACTCATGTGACAGATGAACATGTTTCCCACTGGCAGTGCTGAAAAATGTCATATTAGAACTATTTAACTTGGTCAAACCTGCAGTGTTAAAGACTTCTGTGTTTTCCGTCTTTTGTAAAGGCGATGCACAACACTCTCCTTCAGCACTTAGGTCAGCAGCAAATGTATTTAGACCTTTCCTGTGGTTGGCATCGGCCATGTTACCTTGATTGCTAGGAAACATAGCAACACCACAATCTTTATTTACTTCTGCATTCCTGAATCTCTGTCTATCATCGGACACATCAGCAGCATCCCCAGGATCAGCAAATATTCTTCTAACTGTGTGTAGAGAAGTTTGAGAGACTGTTACAGTCCTACCACTTGCTGTATTAAATCCAAGTGAAGGTGGGTCTGTATGGGTTTCTTTGCATAAACTTTTCTGTAGGCCACTGGTATTCAAGGAGTCATCTCTCTTTTTGTGGCTTTCCAGGACTGTTGATTTGTCACAGACCGCTCCAGGTTTTTGCTGGTCTTCCACGTGCACGCCATCTATTTCAGCAAACATCTCCCGTGCTCTCTTCCAGGATTTATCAGAGAACTTTAAGGCTTTACCACATGCAGTGCTAAAACTCACCACGTTTGGGACTGAATTATCATCTTTACTCATTGCTTTTCTAGGAGTATTTGCAAACCTTGGCTTTGCTTCCTGGCGAGGATCATTAGAAAACAACAAAGCACTGGCACCAACTACAGGCTGGTGAGTAACTGGTTTAGGTCTTTTATCCTCTTCTTCAATGGTACTAGTCAAGTGTTCTTTGCCATGCAAACCAGCCATTTCTTGCCCTTGAAGTCCTGTGCAATGTTCTTCACAAGTATCAGATACTATATCATTGAACAGAGATTTTGCTTTCTCTAAAGAGGCTTTGTTAACATTAATTAATTTGCCTCTGCCTGTAGCAAACCCCATTGAGATTTTTGAAGATGATGGAGCTTTTCCATAATCACTGGGTACATTATTAGACTCTTCTCTATGCTCTACTTCTATCTCTGGACGGCTGCTACGATCACTTGTACCACACGAGTAATTGTTGATATCACTGGAACAAGATGTACAGTGTTTTTCTTTAGCTAAGCGTCTACTGGCAGCCAAGTCGATTTCATTGATTTCTGCACAGGATCCTCTTGCAACATGGCTTACCGCATGTGACAATCCTTTATCACGGTTTGTATCAGCATTGCCATCTTTTATAGCAAGCAGAACATCGAGAGCTTCAGAAGCGGATGTGACATTAGGCTGTAATGTCCTTGTGCTGCTCTCTTCTGGCAAATGACTGGACAATGGAGGAAGAGGGTCTAAATCACTGAATAGTGCGACAGCCTTGGCCAAACTATCATCATGCATTTTAACAGATTTGCCACTTGCCAGGTTAAATCCTCCATATGTTACCTCCTTAGGTTGGAAAGAGAGATCTGTGGTCATTTTATGATCTGAGGAGTCACAGACATGTACATCAGAGGCATCATTCATATCAGAAGCCAGTTTGACTTGAGAAATATTGTTTTCAATAAATTCGCCTTCTGTGGCAAAGCTATCATTGAAGTCCACATCCCTCCAAACATCGGAGCTATTTAGTTTCTGAGACTCACTATTGCTCTCTTTTGGACTTTGTAAGTTTTGATTGTGTAATGAGCGTATATTCACCTTCTTAGCCTGCGTAAAGTCAAACTGACTGTCAGCATTCTCTAGAATAGAAGAGAGTTCATTGATTTCTGCTTTTTGGCTGTCTGTCAAAATATGGTAAAAACTGAATTGTTTTTCTCTGGATACGCATTGTGCGCTGGTCGCGTTCATCTCGGCAGTGCCGTGCAGTGTATGTGCTGGGCTTTTCTTTATACTTGGAATAGTTTCAGAGGAGTTGTTACTTTGGTCATTTATAGTAAGTTGCTGCTCACCGTCTGCTGAAGTGGATTGCTTGTATGAACATGTGACATTTGCCTGTGGTATTACATCTTTTAATTCCCCATCTACCTCCTCCAAACTATTCAAAGTGTTACTTTTTTTCCAACTTAGCATTTCATCCGTATTACACTTTATGTTGGCTGGCACGGGAAACACATCAGTTGGATTTTCTGTACACCTCTTAAGTGAGTGCTGGCTGAATGTATCATCTAGATCTTTAAATAAGAGACTCCCAGCTTCCATCTTACTTTCTGTGACCACTATTTCCTTATGTGATGCCGTTTTGAATCCGTTAAAGATCATTTCTGAATTAGTATATTCATTTCTGGTGTTTATCTCAATGGAATCATTGCCGTCTATATGGTTGTGTGGAATGGGGTCCCCTTTTCTTAGCTTTTCCTCTGAAGCCTGCATTTTCATGGTACATATTGTATCCAAGCCTCTTTTTGAAGGGCTACGGTCAGCATCATTCATGGTTTGGTCTGTGTTTTTAGAGGAACCAACATTGGTGTCTACAGATCTCCGTTGCCTATCACAATTTCTATCCATATCGCCACTCATATCAGAGTCTAGGACATGATTTTTGGTTGCGTTGTGCGTTATCTCAGTATTAGTGTGCTGTACTGTAGAGTCACACAAGAATTTCTCCGATTTCGAGCTGTCAGAGCATATTGGTCCCGAAAGGCCTTCAGCAGCGCCTGCAACACTTCTCTGCACACTCACTGTATTGTCAGGAGGATGTGTTGTAGCGGAAGCATTTGTGTGGACAGAGTGCACGGGTTCCACACAATCCTTTTCAACATGCAGTACCTCTGAATAGTTATGTGTAGCCGCTGTACTCTGCAAGTCCACTATTTCTGGAAGAGAAAAAAAAAAGAAAATAATGAAATAGCAAAATAAAAACCCATTTTACAAAATGAGTACTTATAATCTTCATATGTGCTACATAAATTCCTAATCACTGGTATGTGAACTACGTACTTTACAAACTTGTTAAATTGTTATTTTCATTTAAATATAAACCGAACCAGAGTTATCCAGAGTTCGGGGTAATTTTAAGTTTAACTTACAATATAGAGTTGGGATTGGAAACGTCACTGAACACAGTTTCCATTTCAACATGGGTGTTCCCAATACTGGATCAGCACATTACGTTCATTCACACACTTGGGGCAGATTTACGAAGCTACGGAAAAGGAAAAGTAGAGATGTTGTCCATAGAAGCCAATCAGATTCTAGCTGACATTTTCTAGCATGTAATAGGACAGTGAGAGCTAGAATCTAATTGGTTGCTAGAGGCAACATCTGCACTTTTCCTTTCCCACAGCTTAGTAAATCTGGCCCTTGGAGTGGTTATTAAATGTATGAATGAACATTAGGGTGGTCATGGCTGAAGAAAAACAAGTCAATCAGGATAGTAACACAGGTATACTGAGCGAACTGGCTGCAGCCACAAATAAGAGAAACCGAGTGCTATCCATAAACTGGAGCTCACACGGGAAAAAACTAAACAAACACACACATGACAAATACGCGACACATACTCTGACTTCCAGTAATCTGGGCATCGGGCCTTTTACGGCTACTGGATGGTTCTTGGTAAGACGTCCTCTCAGCGTCTCCTGCACCTCCACCATCTTGACAATTCATTGCACTGTTTAAGCTATATAGAAACTTTGTTTGTCTTTTTGTTGCAGACAGCATAGTTTTAGCTTTTTGGTTAGTACTTTTACAAGTATCACTACCATTTACCGACCCATCTCCTAGAGGTTTTAGAATGTTACCATTGCTTGCAGTACTGCGGTCAATGTCTTCTTCTAACCTGTTATCATGAGGATTGTTTGGAAAAGTATTTAGAGCACAACTGTCCAGACTGGGAACATCGGACAAGTTAGTGTCTGGGAAGTACATATCCAAAGCTCTGCTGCCCCCAGCGTGTAGCAAATTATCTCCCCTCTTGCTTGCAGCTCCACTGCTCACTATTTCAAATGGCAAATTTTCCTCCTGTGTATTAAGATCAGGTAGAGTCAACGGAGACCATTCATAGGAGGAGGACATTTCTCTAGGCTTTTGATGTAGCTCCGGTCTATTGCCTTGGTTATGGTTGGTATATTTGTGACTTTCTATTCCAAGAGAATTCTCAAAGGGAATGCCTGCAATGTCCTCTTCAGAGCTTTCTAGCACTGGCGCAATTTTCCGTAGCGCACAACGCTCTGTGTTACTTCTTCTCTTTATTCGGCTATCAATGTTTACTTTTCTTCTTCCTGATGGGTTGTCACTAAAAAAGATGGACAAGACTTCGTCCATCCCTTCTATTACATTATCAGCAGCTTGACGAGGTTCATCAATATTAACAACGTTCAAAGCATTTTTTTCTTGTAATGCCTTCAGAAAACCTTTAGATGCAACTGTACTGCCGTCAGTTCTATCCGATGCGGCTGAAACTGCTGTAGCAGAAAAAAGACAAAAAGCACATCACAGGTCATTATGCTGCGTACATCATTCCTTTCAACCTAGAGAAGATTCTTATATTATATATATTGCATTATTTGCCAGGGAACAGGGAGTCAGTGCTTCAAATGATCTTACACAGATCTGCTGTGGTTTGAGAATACCTTTAGTGAATTAATATGTGGGCTGTGCACTGAAAACAGCCAGTACAACCAACTCAGCAGCCAAATACAAGCACAGAAATGGGGTTTCAATAAGCTAGATCCAGAGCAGCGCACGTCTTACGGACATGTGTGGTCTTTAGGTACGACAGCGTAGCGGGGAGTGCACACCCCCTGCACTCCCCACTCAGGATAGTAAAATCTGGTTACGTGTCCAGATTACTACCTTAAAATTTACGACCCTGTCATAATGGGCCTTTCCCCGCCCCCATCCCTAATTTAAATGCCTATATCCACCTATATGGCAGAGATACGGCACATGTAACAAGCTGGCAAGTCCCTTTAACGTACCGGCCAGTATAAGTAACTAACATTACGTACGCCGGCCTGCAACGGATAATACATTTATTTTAAATACCTGAATAAAGTATTAGATAATTTTATTTTATTAGCAAACAATTTGTTATATGAAATGAAATCAGTATGGTAAAAGGAAACATATGATCAGATACAGAATATAAGAAAGAAACAAGAACAGATCAGTTACTGCACAGTATCAAATGGCACCATTATTTACACAGGAATATGGAACCTGAATAAATTTGCACCACCCACAATGCAACATGGTTTGTCTGGGTTAAGACTTGCACTTAGCAGTTACTCCTAACTCTGGATCGACCCTTAAATGTCTGTGTGGTTACCTTTTTCCTTCTTGGTATCAGAGGGATGAGCATTAGAGCCTGTCTCAACAGCATTGTTCACCTTGGAGAAGAGACTCTGCACAATCTGTAAAAAATAATAATGATAAAGGCAGTTTTACTTAAGTAAATTGTACATCTAGTGTGAGACCTTTGGAGCTGACCATTGTAACTATTGGGCAATGTATGAATAATAATTGTTGCGGAATTTGTGACTTTTATTAAAAAGGTTAACAAGAAGTTGATGAGATTTATAGGAGAACGGAATGGTGAGAAAGCAATAACAGAGGTAAAAAAGGGAGAGGAAGCCGCAAAGAAATAAACTCACCACTGCATCTTTCTTATCAAAGGACCTAATTTTAGGTGCACTCTCATTAGCATGGGCTAAAAATAAGCAAAAACAAACAAAACATTAGGAAGTGTTATATTAAATCATATATAACCTGCAAGCAGGATAAGAATGCAGAAGGCTGTATAGAGCTTTGATTTAGCAGCGATGTTTAATAACATCCCACAGATAGGTTTACTTAAAAAACTGGGCCAAACTGTGTAAAATGCTCCTACTGGGATGTGAGTGTTTGTATAATGGGTGAACTGTAGTATTTGTACTATTTGGAAGTCCGGCCTACTAAACAAATGACACCATAAAGGATATTTTGTTGCTTTTTTAAATTATATACTTTAAATATACAGTTATAAAATACTGCAAGTTCAATGTCTGTATTAAACAAACCATGATGGGGAGCCCTGTGGCAGATTTTTCGTACTGAACTCTGCTCGGTCTAAAACTTCAGACTTACCGATGAGCACAGTTGGAGATGGTGGTGTAGCTAAAGAACTTGACCAGGACATATCAGGATCTGCTTCTGCTCCTAGACTCTCTGAAATACATTTTGGAGTTTGATTCTAAAAGTAAGAAAAAGATAATTTATGACGCGTCTGTTACACGGGAAACTACAACAATTACCACAAAGACGTAACAAATATGCATAAACCTTGATCACGTAATCAATCATGTACATATGAAAACACTACGTCCGGATTCACAGTTACGTAGTTTTCATCTTACATACGCTACTACACATGCGTAGTAGCTCAATTCTTAAAACAACGTACGTAAGATGAAAACTACGTAACTGTGAATCTGTACCTACACGTATAAATGGTCAACTCTTAAAGAGACATTAGTCACCAGACTGTATATAGCACAGGAAAAAAATGCTTACCCTGATCAGCTTTGGTGTGCAAAATAAACTATCACAGATCTCTAGAGAAACAAACAAGAGAAGCAAGTAATGAAATAGTGCATGCTAAAGCAACGTTGTAATATCACAAAATGTAAATTACTTACCAGTTTTTACCCCTCGCTGAGGGGTTCTGTGAATGTATTTTTGATCCCAAAAAGGAGTTTTAAACATTTCCTTCATGACATCAGGGCTGAAACATAGAAGGAATAAACTGTAAGTAAAAATAAATACTGTAAGCAACAGTATAGGAGTAGATATTGTGACTAGTCTAGAACACCCGCTGCTATAATTAGCGGGCTCTTCAAAAATATGTCAGGACCAAGCTTTTTACCATATTTTTAACATTTGGCATATTGGGCCGTATGCAGACTACAAGACGCAGAACATATACGTCCGGTGTTTAGCGATTTTTCCTACTGCGCATGCGTAGTACTTTTTTACATTATCTACGTATCTTTTCCTTCGCTGAGGGGTTCTGTGAATATATTTTTGATCCCAAAAAGGAGTTTTAAACATTTCCTTCATGACATCAGGGCTGAAACATAGAAGGAATAAACTGTAAGTAAAAATACTGTAAGCAACAGTATAGGAGGAGTGGATATTGTGACTAGTCTAGAACACCCGCTGCTATAATTAGCGGCTCTTCAAAAATATGTCAGGACCAAGCTTTTTCTCATTTTTTTTTTTAACATTTGGCATATTGGGCCGTATGCAGACTACAAGACACAGAACATATACGTCGTGTTTAGCGATTTTTCCTACTGCGCATGCGTAGTACTTTTTTACGTTATCTACGTATCTTTTCCTTACGTAGATTGCGTAAATGCGGTCTTTCAGAAGATTTACTGGTGAATGGTGGCTGCTCTTCTCTCACAGACACAACAAATACCTATCTCTAAAGGTCCCTGGTCATTCCTACTAGGAGTGCCCAATGAAGGCCGTAATAGACATTCAGGATCTTAATGCAGCCGCTGATTAATTGCTAATCACTGGACCCCAATCCTCCGGTTGCTGAACAAAATATGGTCCTTGGCCTCTCTTGAGAAAACGTCTGCATATCCTAATAATAAATCATGTTTTCCTCTGCACCTGGGCTCCATGGTTTACTTTCCACCAGCCTGCACATTATTTTCAATTGTGTAATTGCAGTTACCGTTGCATTCTGGGTCTCATGCATTATGGCCCATATTCAGACCTCCGTCTTCTGTGCCCGTCCGTCCGTAACTAACTGATTAAAGTTACCGGGCATGCGTAGTAATTATTGTACGCTATTTACGTAGCGTTTCGCTACGTAGATTGCATACACACTGTCTTAAAGACCACGTGGACGCAATCTACGAAGCAAAACGCTACGTAAATAGCGTACAATTACTATGCATGCCCGGTAACTTTAATCGGTTAGTTACGGACGGACGGGCACAGAAGACGGAGGTCTGAATACGGGCCTATGTGTCTAGCCGATTGACATCCTTCCCCTCCCCCACCACCCAATGCTCTGTATGTAAAGTCGCTGCTCTGTATTATTCGTTATTGCAGCGGATCTTAACCTTTTTTGCGGGAATACCAGTTTCCTATTTTGGAATCATGTCATGTACCACTTTGCATATCATGTAGACTCATAGACATGACTCATATATACTTTTTCAGGGTTTTTGTTGTTGTTTACATACTTTTGCAGTGATTGAAAGGTGTATTTTCTACATATGCTATTTAGCCCCAAGATATTTTATCCTCGTCCAGTTGGTTTCCTACTTTTTTTTTGCCGTTCCCCATACTTCACCCACTTTCGCTATGTCCCTCCGCCGCTGCTCGCCGGGTTAGGGTAGTGAGAGGGGAGGGTTAGGGTAAGAATTAGGGAATGGACTGGGGGACTATTTTTTAATAACTTTTCGGAGCACCAAAAGCTCGGTGCTCTGTGGATTGATTGCAATGCCTCCTCGAGGCATATGCAATCAAACTCCCAGCCAGTTCGCAAAATGGCTGGAAGAATACTGATTTTTCGAAATTCATATTTTCTTTGCAGGGACCCACACCCATGTAAAAGCTATGCAACTGTTACACCTCTTTTTATTGTATTGTATTATAGGATATATATAATGGCTTCTAGGAAATGCCTTGCAGAGCCGCTGTATAATGTATTGGGCTTTTAATAGCTGGAAACTATTAAGTAAGAAGCTATATTTACTTTTCATGTGCAGCTCAGATTACCCCAAATAAAAGTCTCCTGCTAAATCAGTGTTACCTGCCATAAAGACATCTGCTTGAGAAGACAGAGGATTCCTTAGCATGACGCTGTGCTGTGTCATTACAACTCCTCTCTGGATTATTAACATTTTTCATGTTGTCTGGAAACCAAAATATTAATACATTTTAAAGGAATTTTCTATGTTTTTTTCATCTTAATTTTTATTTTATTTTTAAACTTCTGATCTACATGACAACTCCACAGGTAAACATGATGAACACAGGCACATGTTTACAGCGTAAAAGACAAAAAAATGTGTCCAATATGATCTGAGTGTTACAATACACATTATTTAGTGAGTCCACTGGATCATATTAACAAAAAGAGAAAGCAAAGAGACAAAAAGTAAGGAAGGAACATAAAATTAAATAAAACAAATATAAAATAATAAAAAAAACTCCACAAGACACTTTTGTTTTTAAGAGTATGTTATTCTAGAATTGGTCCTCTTCAGGTCTATCGCTGTATTTCATAGAGTTATTTAACTAATTTATTACTTCAAAGGGACTATGTGAAACACCTATATAAAGGAGCTATGCCTCACCAATAGCTTCCGCTTAAAGCCTGCAAAAAAAACATGTAGTGAATTCAAAGATAATCAATATATGTGTCTGAGTATCAGCGTCAAGGTACAATTATATACATGCCCCATTTTTTATGAAAATTATCCATCCCTTTTTCAATGTTGGGAAAGGTAACTCTTCCATTAAAATATAAAGTATCCAGCATAATTTGTTTAAACTTGTTTTTATGGTTTAAACAAGGTTTTTTAGGCATTAATGGGGGAAAAAATTAATTCTGATTAATTCTTATAGTAACATTGTAGAAACCTTGATCAACTATGTTTTAATGCTAACAATACAAATCAAGAGTTATTAGGATTTGATCTGATTTATTTTACATCCTTCAATAAAGCCAATGTTTACTGCTTATTATTCCTATTACATTTGAATATATGTAGATAGACTAAACAATACTTACAGAGTACACCAAGATACAGTAGATTAAATTAAAAATAAGAATGTTTAAGTATTAGTCCTACTTATAATTAAATAAATCTGAATTGTAATACAAAATGGGAAAAAAAAAATCACTTTTCAGAGAAACACACACAATGAATTAAGCATTAGCACTAAACATGTCACCGGTATTAAACATGTTAATAAAAACACTAGTTTATCAAGATCTTGAGTGTCCCCCTCTTTTTCCTTTCCTATTTTTTAAGTCCTATCAGTAGTACACAGTTGATGTGTTAACAAATGCTTAAGTACATATTTGTATTTTAGTGTACTGTGCTTTCCACCCCCCCCCCCCTTCCCCATATACAGAAATGTTTTATTATTCAATATAAATTAATGATGGAAATAAAAACACTAGTTCAGAGGACATTTCAGTAACCGAAGCTTTCAATGAAGTAAACCAAAAGTTACTTTAGTATTCATAAGCTGTTAAATAACGGAATACGCTAGAATTAACTTCTACCATTCTTAAGAATAACACTTGCAAAGTCATGGCATAGTGCTGTAGTTACAGCATAACAAAATAAAAAAAATAAAAAATAGCAGATTGGTTTTTATTTGGTTTAACTATGGTTAATAAGCAGCCAACCCTGCTGCAAACACTGAGCAATCTTAACTGCTTACCTGAGGCATGACTTTTATAGTTATCTTTTGTTGGTGAAAGAAACAAGGGTGAGCGCAACATCTGGTCTTTGAAAATAGTTGGTGTAGAGTCTAACTGACTGTAAATAGGCCGCTTCTGTTTCGGCGTCTTGAAGCAGTGGTCAAACTGCACGTCCACTTTCGCCTCCGCATCTTCACATAGCTTGGGCTGGGACTGAGCCGCTTCTGCAGTAAGTTCTTCAAACCAGTTCACGCTTATAGGACCTAAATCTGCAAGAAATTTCTCATATGTATTAAACCTTAAAATGTCAATAAGAACAAAAAAACCAAGCCCAAACCTATACATATTGGACAGGATTCTCAACTACTATTTTTTGTTTAACTTATGTGCTGAGCTCCTGCGCATGTGTAGTAATTATTTTACGCTACATAGATAGCATAAAATAATTACTACGCCTGCGCAGGAGCTCGGTACGTATAACTAGGCATGTAAGTGAAAAAAAAAAAAACATAGTTGAGAATCCGGTCCATTATAAAGAAACCATTAAAGCACAATACAATACATTAAAGCATATTTACATGTTAGGAACATATGGAAATTAGGTTTAAATCCTCTAAAAACTTTTTAAAACACATATTTATGTTCTAAAACACTGTAAACAAAGACTAGCCTAAAACTTTGCAATAAATATTGTTATTCAATAAATTACATAAAATTATCTTTTCAGGAATTAACCACATATTATATTCTTGATTGGAAATATATCAAAAGCGAGTTTGGGGGTCACTTTGTACCTTAAGAGATGCATCACAGCAACTTACTAGTTTGGAAACATCCCCAATATACACCAATCCAATGTAATGTATATTTATTTAAAACGTGTTTTGTCTATCACCGAAATGTACAATGTTCTAGGCAGCAGATGTATTAATAACATGTACCTGAATCATTGTTATGGGCAGGAGATGTGCACAATAACATGTACCTGAATCACTGCAACGCGTCTGGAACAGCTGCGAGAACACAGATCTCCCAGGTTGTACTGAAGCCATGGCGGCGGCAGCACCTTCCCTAAGACCCTGACGCAGAAATGACAGCCACGTCCATGTCAATGCTTATGTTTATGTACAGCGCCATCACACACAGAGCAGTCACTGTACACAGGACATGTTCAACTTCCCGCTGCTGCTACTACAGCCATCTACAACAGCCAATAACATATGAGTTCTTAGGGCAAAGTCGCTTATGAGACAAGAACAGTCATTGGCTAATGTGTTGCGAGGTTTCCACACAAAATATCATGTTTTTTAAAACTACAATTCCCACAATGCCAAGCGCTTTATCCGGCTGGACTGCTGCTGGAGGCTTTGGAGAGTTGTAGTTCTGAGATTGTAGTCGTTCTCTATAGTGCATATAGTGTGTAAATTAATCAGAGAAAATGATCTTTATGGAAAGAAAGGACTGGACCGAACTTAGGTGCTGGGAGTGATGGAGAATTTGTAGAGTTGAATAATAAGTTTCATATACAGAGAGGCTTTTATAGACATTAGTTCAATACAAATAGGAAAGTTGTTACATGTATATATGTGTATGTGTGTATATATAATGCATACATATAATACATAGCACCATAAAGTTACATAAAATATATTATCTCTTTTCTATTAAGAAATTATTTTACTAATTTCTATAAAGACATTGAATATATATTATCACCATCCATTCATTGTATGGCATTCAGGGATGTATATGGCAGTATGGAGTATTGTGTGTCTCAGTTGCCTCACACTGTCGCAGGGTGTGGTCGGGGGTAATTGTATGATGAGGGGCAGGTGTGGTAATGAGCTCCGGAGGCAATAAAGCCGATGTGCCGCCCTCCCTCCAGCAATCAGATGGTGTGTGATGGCGGGGTTCATGTTTGCGCCCTATAACCAGTACCAGCACTATGGAGGGAATTTCGGACAGACCCCGCCTCTGGCTCCGCAGCCTCCTGCCCGGAACAAGCCGGCGCCCTGGAAGGCTGGGAAGAGCTCCGAGCCCGCGGACTACCTGGACAACTTCCAGCGAGCCCAGCTCAAAGCCATCCTGTCCCAGGTCAACCCCAACCTCACCCCGCGACATCGGAAGGCCAACACGAAGGAAGTTGGGGTGCAGGTGAACCCCCGAGTGGATTCCGGGGTGCAGTGCTCTCTGGGGCCCCGCACCCTGCGCAGTCCCCCGCCGCCCCTGAGCTCGGTTAAGCCTGCGGTGGAGCCGGTGCGGTTCACCCGCCCGGTAGCGGTGTACTCGCCAGTGGTGGACCGCAGGCTGTTTTCCTTGCCCCAGGGGGGCCACCTGCCTAGGAGGATCCCGGCTGCTGCTCAGTACAAGCCCGTCCCAGCACCGAGCAGCAAACCGGCGCAGGAGCCAGAGCCAGCCCCGGAGCCTCCAGAGAAGCCACAGAATAAAGAGGCCACCCCGGAGAAACAGCCTGCCCGGGAAGAGCCGAAGAGATCTGCCTTCCAGGTGCCACTACTATACTGGGGACTGGGCAGACTGGCATGGAGGGCACAACAGCTGGATACCCCGATTCAAGAATGTTATAGTGGCATAGCTGACATTGCAGGAGTCATTAGGGGCACATAGTGGGTGCTTGTATAATTACATTTCAGGCCTACTCATGTCAAGTTAATTTATTTCTATTTATCAGTATGGTGTTTGTATGAAACTGCTGCTGTTGCAAGTCTTGTGGAGGATGACCATCTATTAAAACACTAATACTTTCTATGTTTATAGCTTTCCTAATTCTGAATTAAGCTAAGGTCTGAAAAGTGATCAGGAAAATTCACTGGGTTAGCTATAGAATGTGGTGGCCCATCCAGTCTGGCCATATTGAACCTAGGCTATATTTTACCCTCAAATTAGTTTTAGATTTGGGATATGGTTTTATTTATCCAGAGCATGTTTAAACTTTTCTATGGTGTTCGCTTCAACCATGTCAGATGGGAGGTTATTCCACCCATCAACTACCTCTGAGGTAATTATTTTGCTTATTTCCTCTGAAGTTACCACCCCCTCCTGTTTAAAAGTATATCCCTGTATTCTAATAGAAGAGGCCTGGCCTACCCATGGCTCTCCAGGTGTTGGGAAACGGAGTCCCAGCATGCTTTGACTGCACAGGCATAGCAAATACCTGCCAAAGCATGCTGGGAGTCTTATTTCCCCAACACCTGGAAAGCCACAGGTTGGCCAGAACTGTAATAAGTCTTCCACTCTTCTATATCTGGTTAAAACCCTCATATGTTAAAGCTATTATCATATCCCTCTTTCC
>WWET01001861.1:149345-163570 GCA_011038615.1 Limnodynastes dumerilii | reverse complement strand
TTCCTAGCATGACTTATCAGGTATCTGCTATGCTTGTGCAGTCAAGGCATGCTGGGACTCGTAGTTTCACAACACCTGGAGTGTCACAGGTTAGCCATCACTGACCTACACAGTACCCTTACTATCAAACAATAGGAACCTCAACCCATAATTAGATGCCTTAATCATACAGAAGCCAAATGAGCGACTGTGGGCTCCTTATACTAAAGATAAATAACCTTGTTTAAGCTATAACAGTTTTCATCTGAAAATAGCTTTTAGGGCATAAAACAAAGATATCTATATTTACAAATCCGCAATCACCAAAGAAAATGAGTGTATCCATGGCGATCACTATAATTAGTATAATAAGTTATAGCGGCTCGTTCTTCTGAATGTGGACTGGCTCTTGAACCATTAACTCTGTATTGGAGCGGAGTTTGGTGCTCTGCTTCAACAGCAAAAATAACAGCATCTGCAGATGTTGGGTCTGATTTTTGCTTAATATCGTTAAGGGACTTATGCAAGCCTCTTTAACGTTACATCAACCTCATTTCCTTCCCCCCAATACCCTGCACCTGCCCCTCCCCCCCACGTAGTAACAATAATCTTTGTAATAAAAACTCCCCGTTCTGGTTGCCGGTCAGTCAACCGCAGGCTGCACAGTGGTGGCCCCGATACTACCGATGGCGGCCGGGGGCACATGCCACTCTGCCTTGCAGGGCATTGCACCCTGGCACACTTAGCCACATCTCACGGCACACCGGTTGCGAAGCACTGTTTTATACTACTAGAAGAAATAAACTTCAAATACATGACTGGGAGAATGTATGTGAACCTCCTGAAAGGCTTCTATTTCTCGTACGTTGTAGAAACATAGGGCATGATCCTAATCTAGGCAGTCCGCCGTAGTTACGGAAGGTGGATGCGTAAGATCAACATTTCTGCCGATCTGCACATGCGCCGGGCAGATGTTGCCCGGCATAATCAATGATTCTGTGTGCCCTGGATCTGGCATCCAGAACTACAGCGTAGTTACGGAGAAAGGTAGGCGGGGGGTGGGGGTAATTAGGAAAGGAGGGCTGGCTTAGGGGGTTACAATCCTGTGGGCGGCGTAATTACAGACTGTTACACCGGCTGAAGTTAGGGTAGTCTTCAGCCGGCGTAACAGTGTATAATTACGCCGGCCACAGGGTGAGTGTCGGGAGAGTACACCAGAGCGTAGCTCTGGATCAGGTTCATGGAGCACAATTCGGAGCCAGACTAGACATCTACCTTCATACCCAAATCCTAAGGGTTATTCTACTGCTAAACTTCAAAGGGAGACTTACCTGCATTGGCGTATCTGTCGTATGGCCTTCCCAAGCTCATTGTTCTTCAAGCACTCCAGCATAAACTGTATGGCAAATTCTGTGGTACTGAAAGAAGGTTCATATGACGCAGCATCCATACTAAGAGACTCTGCTGCAATGTATAAACTCGCCTCCTTCAGGTTCTTCTTGAGCTCATTGAGTTCTCTAGACATGTTCAGCAACTGCAAGGAGAGGAATAGTTTCTGTATTATATAAGGCACAAAGCTCCCCTACATAGCACTTGTACTGTTCATTACTATGCATTAGTATACCCAGCTATCACTGTGAGTACATTATATTTTATTATTAAATATACAGATCCTAATTTATCAATATATGCGAAGTCAATAAACTTGTGCAAGACGCAAAACAAGCAATAAAAATTGGTAAGGAGACACTAGATATGTACTGGGGTCTGTTTTTCTACGGGCTATCATGCAGCAGTTAAATGTTTCTGACCAACTTGGTGTTTGCTGGGCATAGCTGCAATGCAACAGCCACAAATTCAGCGGTCGCAATCTCGCCTTTCATATTGGCAATCACAACCGGTGGATAGCCCACAGCAAATGCCATACTGTATAATAATCGATCCATATTACTGCAAAATAACCTTTTATTTACTGTAAAAATACATCAAAAAATAAAACTCATAAAATCACGTAACTAGCGATACAGGCGCCTCCAGGCACAAAACAAAAACTCTATTTTGTCTAATGACAATACCGCACAACACAGTTAGGGACGCCAACTAGCAACTAGCATAAAAGATTAGGGCACTTTGTAAAACCCTGGGCAATCAGTAAGGGCAGGGACATTAACATTCACCTACAGAAAAGGGTAGATTTACTGACACTTCTAAAGGCTTCTTAGAGACTGCAGTATATCCACCCACATTGTTTATTAGGTGTGACATCATTTTTCCAGCCAATGATCAAAATGGAAATGAGGTGATGGAATGGAAACCTGCAAGCGACATGAGTCTATGGACTGTTATAAGCTTTAGTATCATCTGTAAGGAATATGTTGTACCAGCCCAGGCCCTTATTGCTGCATAATGTGATCTACAGACCTAGCGTTAGCATCACACAGACATACCTCTGGCATAGAGCTGACCTCATGGACTTGTCCTATGAGTTTGCAGTAAGACTGAAAAAGCAGCAGCAGCTGGAAGTGAAGCTTATACAACCTTTGACAGAGCTCCAATTGCTGCAAGTGAGTAGAATGTGCATTAGGACAAAGTGGAGACGTTATGGAGAAATGTACATTGTAAAACACCCACATGTACACAAAAATCATCATTAATGCTTGTAACAATTACTATAGAAAATCTGACATGTACAGGTAGTATACGTGACTAGATATCTCTTAATGTTCCTAAATAAGCACATATTAGTGTATATATCAATACAACATAGAAAAATATTTGCAAGGGTTGACATACTGCATTACCACTTTGGGGTAGATCCAGAACTAAGTACGCTAGCCGGAGACGTAAAAACGCTGTTTTGTATGTTCTGCGCATGCGCGTGGCAGATGTAACGTATGTACCAGCCACGTATCAACAGCGTAGCTACGAACAAAGGGGCGTGACAGCCATACCACACCCGTAATTACGCTTCGGAGGCGGGATGAGGCATTTAAATCATGCAGTATGGGCGTGCTTAGACAGGAACGTACGTGTAGCCTTTACGTAAGTCAGTAGTTACGCTGTGTAAAGTTATAGTAGGGTTTGGCAAACGTAAACCGGCTAAAGTACGTAGGAGCGAGGGGCAGCACAATACGGGAAAATATGCCCCATTATAAAGATAGGACATTTCAGAGTGTTGCACAAGAGAAGAGCAAGATGGCCGACTTCTCACACACAGATTATATTCTGGGTTTAGCCATGCTACCTCCTCCTGCAGGGCTGGGGGATGCTGTGGGGTTCAGGGGGACACACAGTGTAAATAATAGGTTTGCTATCACTCTAATAATAATAACGTTTAGTCATTAGCAACCCAGAACGGCCAATACAGTCTAGTAGTCAGTGCAGACTGGATCAATCAGACTGACCACCAATTGCTGGAGACAAACAAACGTGTTACTACAAAATGCATCTGTGTGTGTGGCCGACAGGGTTTCAGCAAGAATGTAGTGTTCCAGTCTGGTTATACTCAAAGGATATCATGGCTGACCATGTTCTGCATAGCAGACACAGATAAGATAGTGGACACAGGAATTTGGGAGTAGACAGATTCCAATAGATTTTCTGACTTTATCTCAGTTTCTTTAAGTCACATGTTTTTTTTTTTAAATAATATCTATCTACTTAAGCCTCTTTGCTGAGATGAAGAAATAATAAAAAACAACAAGCACAAAATAAAAATAATACAGCAAGATTTCAAAGGGCGTTGGACCAGATCCAGGTTTACTAAAAAGGGGTCATTTTTGCTAAGTTTGTAACGCTGGCGTTCTGTAAGGTGTCATTTTTGACAGTGGGTTGGGACAGAGCAGCTCTTCCGTTATGTGGGAGTGGTGAGCATGTAAATACTACAGAGAGGGCATGCTAGGTGCCCTCTTTACTATCCTAATATAAGGTAGGAGGCATAGGCTTAGCTATAATGGGTGCAGGTTGAACCCTGAACAGGGGGCCATGTGGCATTCATCCTGCACCCAAGTCGCATGGAAAGCCTGAAGGTGGCCCATTATGCCTATTAACGTCTAAAACCCTTTTAAGCAATGATGTGTGTTGACCAGTGAATATTATGTTGTTAAAAACCATGTGGTCTCCATTTAAAACACTTTTATTGTAGCTTCTAGATTGTGTGGTTTATGTAAGTCAGGCCCTCTCATCCTTTTTTTGTGTCTTGGTTACATGCTCTAACATTAAATTTCATGGCTCCTGATCAATCTTTTTGGCTGCAGAACACACAAGCCGCTGCTCATCTTAAAAAGCCAAGTGAGTGCCAGCTGATCTAGCGTTATAGGGACAGTACCTGTCTGTGTCTCTCTGCTGCCCTCTCCAGGCTGCCCAAAGCTGCCTCCAGGCATGCCCATCCCATTAATGCTTCTTAATTGCCCTTACTTCTAGTTGCTTTTTACCTGCCTTGAACAAGCAGTTCTCACTCAGTCAATAGGAGAGGAGGGTGTGATACAGTAAGTGCTTCATATTTCAAAATGCAGAAGAAAGGTTACAAGGTAAAAGTAGTTAGTAGTCTGTATGATCCAGTAGATTCCGGACTGAGGAATAATTGCATATGGAAAGGAAAAGAATGTACTTTTTATGTAAACAATATAAAGAAGGAAATTGGAAAATATAGAGGCCATTAAGAGTAAAAGAAGGTTAATAAGTTACTTGTAAGAAGAATAAACCAGTATTAAGTTCTTTATACATTAGTATAAAATAAGGAGTCCATCACTGGAACCGCTATTGTTCGGAAAAGATATATATAGTAAAGAACAGACTTACTGCAAGAGATTCCAATTGCTAGTCAGACAGCATGGTGCAAGAGAACAGGAGAAGAAAGGACAGCATCAAGTCAAAGCATGCAATATACAAGAGATCACAGCTCGGTAAAGCTTCATGTTAAGCAGCGCTAGCGGTTATTTTTCAACCTCCGGAGGGATTGAAAAGATATTATAATACCTAAAGCATGCAGGGCAGTCACACAAGCTAAATAATAGTTATAATATAGAACTAAAGCAACATTTACATGGCTAGATCTTGTAATTAATTAATCCATAACGTGATAGGAATATTTCTTATATATTCACAGGTCATATTATTGCATGTATCACACCTCTTTCTCCATTTCATCTGGGATTCCGCGCTGATATTATACACATATTGCTATATTTTGTTCTTTAGTAATGACTCCCTGTGTTAATATTGGTTAAATATATATATTTTTTTTAATCCAATCTAATTGTGCATGGAAAATTTAACAGCATTAGGTACATTAATTATGTTTGTGGTTAAAATGTTTTAGGTTGTAGATTTCAACTAATAGCAGGAACTTATTACGTACCATCCCTTTCAATGCATATCTATTTAATAAATGTTCATGCAATCTGGGACACTTTAATTTAAAGTGCTACTCAGATTTAAATGGACCTTGGCTTCATATTATGGGGTGTTCTATAGATCTTCCATACATTCTACTTCTTGTCTGCAGAAACCAGTACACATTACATAAAACCACCTGTCTCCTAAGCCATGGGTGAGTGAAACAGGGCCCTGCATATCCAGACCAATCCAATGCGATCTACTGCTAAATGTGACTGCACATCAAATGAGTCAGATCCAGAACTACGCCCCTGGGCGTGTTTACGCCAGCCGCATTCGTAATTTCGGCAGTTAGTATGTTATGCGCATGCGCCCAGCAGCTGTTTCCTGTTGTAACTCATGTCGGCCGCAATCTTGAATCGGTCGTCTGTAACGTTTTCATATTTTCATACCAAGGGGCGTTCCTATAATACGCCAGCCGTATATATTCTCCAATTACGCTATGTAAACAGGGGGAGGCATATAAATCGTACACTATGGGCTGGGTTACGTAATTACGACCATCGCGTAGTTACGGCCGGCCGTAGTTACGATCACAAAAGTTAGGGTAGGGTGCAGCAGGCGTAAGGCCGTGTAATTACAGACGACTGGAGGGAGTGCATAGTATTTACGTTTGCGTAAATACGATCCGCGCTAGTTCGTAACACAGACGTAGGTCTTGATCTGGCCCATTAATAGTAATAGTTGGAATTCCAATACATGCCCTGCACAGGGCTGACTCACAGGCGTGTATTCTATGGCGTGCATTGCTGTTGGTGAGAGACAGAGGTCAGTATTACGGTAAGGTGGGTACAGACACGGTTACCATGTGCCAAATGGACATGAAATTAAGCAGACAGACAGAAGTAATACCGATACAACACTTGCTGAATAGACTCGTTTTCTGGGGACACGCAAATATATTGGTCGTAAATGGCCTCCATTTGTTTTTATTTTTTTTATATTTTGAATAAGCTGTCATGTCAACTTAATTTTAATTATTTGGATTGTAAAATTTATTGTAATGACAAAGAAATATGTACATAAAAAAAGTAAAGAAGGTTAAAGAAGCAGGGGAACAAAGTGGGGGATGGGTAAAGGTCACAAGCGGAGGCCGCAGCTGCCATGCCGTGGTTACCGGAAGGTTATGACATACGTACAATTTTGGCGGAACCTGATGCAACTTGTTGTGTCAAACACATCCTGACTTTTGCATAAACAGAATCAGGTGAAACTAATTTCATTAAAGTATAAATGAGTGAAAAAAGGTTTATTATAACAGGTCATGTTCTACAATGCCTTGTAATCTCGGCACTCTAAAGCAGCATTGTCAACAAAAATGGATGTTATAATAAAATGTTGCCTAAATGGTTACAGTCCTGTAGGCTAAGCTCCAGTCATACATGTTATTAATCACTGTATTTAATAACTGCATCTAATGAATAAGTATCACACAACGGAATGTTCCCATTAGAGACTGGAGGAGATTGTCTGCCTTGTACAGTACAGTGGAAAGCACATTCCCTTCAGTTATTACTAGTGCACTCTCTATATTTCTGTGTTGTGTCATAGAGCACGTATATATATATATATATATGTATGTTAGTGAGTGTTCTTACTTTCTCCTCCGAGTCTCCGGGCTGGCAAGTGATGACGCCGTCTTTTGGGCCTCCCACAAACGTAGATTTACAGTTTTTTAACCACTGAGTTAAAATAAAAAGAAGAAAAATAAGAAGAATGATAAATGTTAGAAAGTGTGCTGCTATCTTACAGTTACACTATAGATAAACTTGACCTAAATGATATATGTACTGAATAGTATATATTGTGCATGTGAAAAATAAAATACAGACATTCAGATATCAGGACATGACCAACTTCAATTAAGTATGTACAAAAGTCCTAAAACGTGATACACATCGGACCTGATCCCTGAAGACCCGGGGCCAGATTTACTAAGCTGCGGGTTTAGAAAAGTGGAGATGTTGCCCACAGCAACCAATCGGATTCTAGATGACATTATCTAGTATGTAATAGGAAAGTGAGAGCTAGAATCAGCTAGAATTGGTTACTATTGGCAACATCTCCACTTTTCCGCATGGAAGGGGAGAGTGCACTCCCCTGTATCTCTCCTCTCTTATGTGGAGAGGATCTATTCGCAACCCCTGATCGGCCCCTCCGTACCCCCTGAAGCTTAATTAGCATGCCTATCCCCTATGTCTGATGGCAGAAGACAAGTACAGGTCTCCTAGCATTCTGCACGCTAGGAGAACGGTAACGTAACATCTGCCATGTGCACATGTTACTTTATAGGGGACTTTAGCAAGAGCCAAGCTTAAGTCCCCTAACGTTTGTAATTAAGGCCCTTTGCATCACTGGGGCCATAGCAAAATAATATATCCATCTGCTGTGGAATATATTCGTTCAGTAGGGTCTGATAATAAGAACGCATTCTTCATTAATACTCACAGAGACCGTTGCTTCCTTGCGGTTGTTGTATGTGTCCAGGTATTCCTGCAGCTCTAACACACTGAACTTTAACTTCTCAAGAAGTCCACAGGATAACAGCTGAAAGACATCATCAGATTGGATTTTATTATCTTTCACTGCTGACTAGAAAGACGCAATGTATCAGAGACAGGGAGTATTGGGATTAAGCTGTTCCATGGGATGGGGCCAATACGGTGTCTGTCTCTGGAACAGTTGCTACATTTTGCTGTCTTGGGCCAAGTCATTTACTTTTTATTAGCCGCTCTAGCTAACATTTACCAGTCTGCCCTAGGTCCGCACTGATCTGTGCACACACAGCTGGCTAGGTGTAGGTCACTCTGAAAGGAGTGGACAGATAATCATCCACACAGGGCTGCATCCAGCACACAGCTGCATTTCCTTATCTTGTTTGCTGGTAGCCAGTGAAGTAAATATAAAGGTCAAATTTTCAGGACAATTCAGACCTAAACCAGTCACTCTCCAACAAGATCACCCTTTGCGTGCTAGGCTCTAGTCTAGAATGGATCACAGGCTGTATAGGCCTGAATGTAAAAAAGTATTTTATGGACCCCCATTGGCTCAATAATCCTAATTATGGAGCAGTGCAACAAAATTATTTGATAAATCCATTTAAAATTATTTTCTGGATTTTAATGATGTAAAGTTCAATTAGAATTCATTTAACTAAAAAAAAAATAAGCACTGGCCATACTCACAGTCTCTGCATCTACAAAGAGAGTGGGGCATTCAGAGCACAGCGTCAGCAGCTGTGATGTGCTCACAAACTTTGACCCAATCCCACGTAGACTGTCTCCAAGGTAGGATGCAGCATCACAGGTCAGGAAGCAGAACCTCTTCTGTATACTCTGCAAGGAGCACAGTGATCACATGACTATGCTGCAACAGCTGAAGATCAGTCAAAGTAGATTTCAACCTAGCCTCATACCCTCACACTTTATCAATATTAAAGGCATCTAACAAATTACATAATCTAATGAGAAAGAAAATAAACCCAAGATCTATCCACAGCATCACACCACAGGTTAGTTCTATTTCCACTGTAACGGACACAGCATCCACCTAAAAATAGTTTCAATTTCTTTTTTTTATTTGTTTCAGATTTTGAAACATATGATAGACAATTGTAAAGCCAATACAGAATAGACAATAGCCGGGACATATGCATGAACATTTAGCATCAGTGATAATTAGCTGGGTGGTTGATAGTTATCCTGTCAAGTCGCCATTGCGTCTATCTTCTTCTGCGGCATGCGTGGGGGGGACATGATATACAAGGGTTAGAGGGGGGGAGTGAATAAGGGAGAATACTGGAGAAAGTAGACTGAAGAGTCAGTGGTTGGCAGTCTAGTATATTCTATGCAGTAAAGGCTGTTGATTCAATAGAGTTTACAGGGTTCCTGGGCGTGTCAATCTTTGTCTAAGCTCTTGGTTATTTTAAGGGTTTAATGAGGTGACGAGCATTGTTTGGATACTCTGAGGTTTGCTTGAATTCTAGCCATCGGAATCAAGCTGCTGCATATTCCTTATACCGCTCTACTAAGGCCATCAATAATCTGTCCATAGTGATAGTGTTCCACACGTGCTGACCAGTCTTCTAGGGTTGTGGGGGTCGTGGACCTCCAGCAAAAGGGAGCAGCAGATTCAGCTGCACTGTTTGAGTTCTTTAGGGGGGTATTTTTGTAATGTTTCAGTGGTTTTGTGGAGTAAGATAGGAGACAGATCTCTGGACCCTGGGGGACATTCTTATCTAGTATAAACTGAATAGCGTTGTGTACCCTCTTCCAGAACACCATGTAAAAAATTGTCAGCCATTAGCAACTCTATAAACTAGGAAATGGTCATTTATTCTAGCATTGCTATCCTTTATGCCATCTGAAGTTACTTTTATTGTGTATCTAATATATTAATTGCATCTAACACGCATAAGATTTGCGCAGGCACCTGGAAAAAAATAAGACGTAACCTTTGACCACAAGTACAATTAGCATGCCACAAATACAGAAACACACACGTGGATTCTCATTAATACACCTCACTCACACGTCAGGACCCACCTTAAACAAGGAAGAGAACACGTGAAACGTGTACACTGCACAGGAGCCATCAGAGTCTGACATGAGCTGATTCATGTGACTACGCCAAGCTTCTTCTGCATCATCACATGCTGTCGGCTTAAACGCAGCCAAGATGGCCGAGAAGAAAGGTGATGGGGGAGGGGGCGTGAGTCTGTCCCCATTTCCAAAGCTTTTAAAAGAAAGTCAGATAAGAGAATATAATCAGCCCGGGGCTAGCAATCACCAGTGATCAGCCATAGGACTTGTGGATTGTGTCACAGCCTGATGACATTTAGCCACTAAATATTTTTAATGACAGAAAATATGGAATGTCTGAAACAATAATTGTGTTGTGGCAAAATAAAACTTTAATCCATTAGATTGGAAAAAGTCATTTTTAGGATTAGTTTTAGGTGCTCTGTCCATGCACAAGCCAGCTGACCAGATGATTAATAACGGTCTGTTCTCAGGTTTGTGGTCAGAAAGGGGGCATTGTACTTGGTACACATATTCTACACCAAGTTGAGACATTACTAAATAATGCTACGGACATTTCAATCACACATTCTGGAAACACTAGAAAGTACATAACATACTGTGTTAGGGCATACTGCTCCATCACCCGCTCATCTTTCTCCTCTTCAGCCATCTCCAGGCTAAAACTATCGCTACATCCAAACACTACTGGCATTTCACTCATCGAACCGGACAACTCGTCTTCTTGTACAGTGGCATCATCTTCATCAAGAGCAGCGTCCGCCTGAAACATGAGGACATATCAGAATGAATATATGACAACTCGTCATGTTCACCAAGCAATGGCCACCATTATTAACACCTTCTCTACGCAAGACATATCAACAGATTATAAGAAATGATACAGGGATTCATGGTGAAGTTGCACCCTCAGATATGTTCATGGGTAAAAATAGGTCTTTTTATGAATATTGGGCCTGATCCAGAGCTACGCTGTGCCATACTTCATAAGTACAGCCAGCGTAGCTCATTAGCACTCCCCCTGTTCCAGCATACTTACCCCACTGTTACGCCGGCTGAAGGCTACCTTAACTTCAGCTGGCGTAACAGTGGGTAATTACACCGGGAAACTAATCGTAACCCCCTAACCCAGCCCTCCCTTCCTAATTCCCCCCCCCCGCGCTGAACGCCCCTTCGTCCACCTGATAAATCGATTACACCGGGGCAACATCTGCCTGGCGCATGTGCAGAACGGCAGAAATGCTGTTCTTACGCATATGGCCGCCGTAAAAGCGACGTCGGCCGTAGATCTGGATCTGCCCCATTGTTACTACTATGAATCCATTCTAATAACTCTTAACCACCCAATCTCGTTATAACGATAGTTAAAATTGTAGAGAGCTATGTAATCTGATGGCGCTTTATAAAAAAACCTGTTAATAAAAGGCAACCATTTGTTTCTATATTTTGCAAAAAAATTACAATGTATAAATAGATATAATTGTTTGTTTTGAATAATTATTCTTTTTTAAATATTTTTTGGGTTATTCACAAGGAACAGTTTCCAGCTCGGTGTAATTGATTCACTCATTGGGCCGGATTCAGGTGTCCATACATCAGTCTGACCAACTGATTTTTTGCAGAGCGCATGCGCACACCGGCTGTTACGGCACGGATATCCAGGTGTACGACCTCTATTTCACATTTAATTGTTTCCATACGAATTAGAGGTCGTAGAGACTGCTGATCCACACGGGGGACTTAAGACTGCCTTATGGCAGTGTAACTGTGCTTAAGTCTGCACAGAAGAGGGTGTGCCAGGCGAGTTCATCCCCCTCTTCCTTGCAGACTGAGACCGAGGGTAACTGCACAGAGGTCTGAATCTAGCTCATTGTTTTTAAAATCTTGAAGTTATAAATTATTTGACATATCTGCAATT
The DNA here is from genome assembly GCA_011038615.1 of Limnodynastes dumerilii. NCBI lineage: Eukaryota > Metazoa > Chordata > Amphibia > Anura > Limnodynastidae > Limnodynastes > Limnodynastes dumerilii. Next base: position 151,735 of record WWET01001861.1, on the reverse strand, counting down.
GAAGAAAACAATTGCTAATTTTGTTCAACAGTAAATACGGAGTTGCGGCTAACTGGTCTGTATCTAAGGACACACATTTTAAAGGGCACATGTTCATAGTTTCAATTCCACTCACACAAGCAAAATATTGCAAGATAAAAACACAGCCGCTGTTCTGAAGCTTTGGAGCTTTCCTTGTTTTATGCTTACAATCTGCTTACTGAAGCAATATGCTAATGTCTATGTTTGCAGTTTGCTAAGAGCTTATAAACAGGAAAGAAAATATTGATCAACTTTCACCAACCTTTGATAATGAAAGAATCGAGTCTTCAATGCACCAATCCCTTCAAACAGCAGCATAGAGCAGTTTTTTTGTGCAAATCTAGCAAAATACTGTGGTCAGAATGTAAAATTCTGATAGCGTGCCAAAACGGCATGAATTGATTCAAATGTGCACTATGCACAATAGGACTCCCACATAGGAAAAAAATCACGTAGAAGACATACAGCCCACATCATAAAAAGCAATTGGTGCCCAGTGCCTTCCAACTTTGTGCATTTGACAGCTCAACATGCAAACATATCATTAATTCAAGTCTGAGTGAGAAGTGATTGTGTTAAACTGATCCGTGTCAGAAACGTTAGACAAGTAAAAATCAAGAATTTTAAATAAGCCACAAACAAAGCACAGGCACAGAAACATGCATCTATATTTCACATGTAATGTGCAAACAGACCTTTTATATTACATACTGTACATCGTATTATTTATAAGGAATGAAAAAATATGCATGGATCTCACACTGAACATGATCTGCATAAGGACAAGCAAATGACAACAAATTTGTCAACTGTTCCCTGAAATTTCGGCATGGAATTATGTATATTACTCCAGCAAAACTGTCCCAACATCTTTGTTGCATTTGAAATTTCACTATTATTTACGCTTTTAATTGCATATATTTACCTGCTATTCATAATAAATGCAGTGAAATTCAGGCATTACTGACAGAATGTGGAATGATAAACTGCTAAAAGGCGATGTAAAAGGAAAACACTAATGTTGTACGATAACTAACATAGTGTGTCATCACTTATGTTATACCAGGGCTGAATGATAATATTACTTTGAATATAATATTAATTATATTTGCATACCTGATCATTCAATCATGGGAACATTATTAGAAGGTAGAACAGTCACCCTTGCTTAAACAGAGAGGTTCAAAAAATGTATTTGCTTCAGTGCTTAATGGGGGATTTAAACTCATAACTTGATGAATGCAGGGCAAGTGTCTTAAGACCTGGGCTATCGTTATTTCAGGGAAAACTATTAGCTACAGAAACCCCCCCAACAATTAGCTACAATATTTTAACTCATTACCCAGTGGTTGAATGGCAATTTCTCAATGTCAAGGCCTCTTCTAAAAGCCCACTCTTACCATGTGCCTGTATAGCACAGATGGTAGAGGACTGTAGGTGAAACCTCTACAATGCTTCTGAGGTTGACTGACAGAGGGAAAGGACTGAACAGGAAGTAGGAGGGACCAAAGAGCTCCAGGGGAGAATTCAGCAGCTCTGGTCTGGCGGCAGAACAACTGTAATTTAAGAGAAGAAAACGGACACAAGCAAGACCCATGTGCAAATGTACAACACATATGATCGCTTCTATCTCTGTCGCCAGGTCTAAAACGTTTTGTCACCATGGCAACCGGTAAACTTTTAAAGGGATCAACACAGGGAATCAGTTTCATTTCATCAATGTCAATCACTTGTCCACAGTTACCAATCATATGCAGACCAAAAGTCAGTGATCATATTAAAAAGAATTGCAGTAAATTTTGCTTTTATTGATATAAAACCAGCAATGTTTTAAAACCTAATTAAATCCTGAGATTTTTGAGCTTCTATTTATTTACAATATTTACAATAAAAATTTAAATAAAGCATTAAATATGGCTAAATATAGGGTTTTACACTGAAGATTTTCTACTACAAAGGGTAGGTAAGATTCCAGTCTGAGAAACTAGACAATTTGGGGTTCAGGTTAGCAGGGGGTGAGCAGAACTGTTTATGCCAATGTCGTTCTGCAAGATAGTTTAGATACATGTGAAATATAAGCTACATACATTTAAGCAAACAGCCTACTATATAACCCCGACCAACATTGCCATAGACAAGAAGTTAGTGAGGTCATTCATCTTCCTGTTGTCCCAGACCCTCCTGCCATAGAGTGCTACTCTTTCATTTCAGGTTACAGAGAAATGAGAATTAAAAAGCAATCATTCTGCCACAGCCAATAATTGAGTTCTACCAAAACTCCATCACCTTAGAATCTTCAGATAAGAGTGGATTAGTGAATTCAGGCAAAGAGGCATCAAAACTAGAGGTTCTTGTGTTAAGGGAATGGG
>WWET01001861.1:136751-149318 GCA_011038615.1 Limnodynastes dumerilii | reverse complement strand
TCAGCAGAAGTTGTGTCACATGATGTGGAAGGAGACTCCATGTGATTTGTCTCTTCAGAAGGAGAAAGGCTTATGATCTAGAACATAAAACATATAAGAGGTTGTAAATCCTTGCACTAGAACTGCATGCAACATTTGCTCATGTTGGACGTCAGTTTGGTAATGTTCACATAACACAGCTATACATGAACATACATTTTACCATAAAGAGGGAGCAATGGTCATCTCTGCCCAAGACAGATTCTAGTCACAGTAGAAATAACTATGTTGCACTCACCTTTTTCAAAACAATATTTAAGGTGCACAACAGACCTGTTTTCAGTTTGTTACTTGTAGTTTTACTTAATAGCAGTTAATGTGATTACATGCACAATATATTCAGTAGGCAATATAAAACTTTGAAGACCCACGTACCTGATGACCCTGTTTTAAATCTTTCTTTTAGTGTCCTTGACATTTGTCACTATTTTACTCTACAGCGCCAGGCCACAAGGTTTTATTTTTCTGACAAAGATGGCTGTTGCGGTATAACTGGGTGGTGGTCGACTTAACATACATTACAAATACAGCTGAATGATTTGATCACTTATTTGACATCTATCCTTTCCAGCATCTAGATAACGACTTAAATATCAATGGTAAAACACACACTGCACCCTATCAGACAAGAGGAAAATCAGAAATTGCCCATTGTTTCTAACTCTGGTAACCTAAAACCTTATTTGATACTTAGGATGGGCCTGATTTACACTTAAGAAGCTTCTGCTTCTGCTTCTCGTAAGTGCATTAAAGTACCTAAAAGTGTGTGGGGGGGTCGGGTTGGGGGCTGGAAGAGTGAGTTAGGTGTGCATCTTCCCGTACCTCACTCACTCTTAAATGTGAATCAGGTCCGATATCCTTATATCTATCCCAAGCAAGCATGTTGAAAGGGCTTTACTGTATTACCCTGTACCACCGCTGTTGGAAGTCTTTTCCACTTATCTACTACCCTTTCTGCTTCCCTTCTGTACCTTGTTCAAACCCTCAATATATTTAAATGGTGGAAGTTAAGAAGGAAACATTGTCTCCTAATGACATTTGTTATCTGTCCCTGGCATCCCTTCATTATCTATGTTTTAGCATCACTCCTCACAATTCCAAAGGAATAATCTGATCACAGACAACTAAACTACAAAGGAAACGGAGTTGCATCGTTTTTATGCTATCAAAAACGCAAATGTGCATTTATTATGAATATCTGAAATGCCATTTAAAAGACATACTGGTAAATTAACTCTTAGGAGACCAAGGGGGCGACTTATATTATGATGATATTTGGGGCACAGGAAAATTACTAGTTCAGAAAAACAAAAAAAAGCAACGTGGCTGATCCAGAGTTTGAGAGTAAGCACAAAACAGGTGCAAATGTACAGCTCGGCTAAACCAGTTTGCAGTGCAAAGAGGTGCTAATTAATTCAATTTCTTTTACATGCGGGGAAAATACTTTTATTTTGCACTCAGAACATAGGACCGGATCCACACCCCGCATATTTTCTGTATGTGGGGGGTTTTTAAATTCACATGAACTCCCCATCACTGCCCTCTCTCATGTGTAAATAGTGTAACTTACGCTGCCTTAAGTCACACTTGTAGATCAGCCGTCCGTCTGACCACTGATAATATTTACATGCTTCCCCCTGCCCACCTCAGTGTGCCAAGGGGAAGCTCTGTCCATTTGTTCTTATTTACCATCGTACGGAACTAAATTCTATACAATGGTAGTCACATTAGTTATACTAAAGTAACATCTGAAGGGCGCATGACCGCATGTATAATCTTTAAATTAGAGTTCAGCTAGGAAATGTCACCTATCAGTTCTAATTCTGCTTTCACAATTTACATTTTTCTCCACTTGCAGTTCAACATGGTATTGCTCAGGTTTACACTTTCACCTTCAAAAATGTGTATGTGCAGCTCTGAATCAGCCCTAAAGCGTTCAACAGTGCTGCTCCCAAAGGTGCCCTGAAATATCACACCATGTAAATTGTATCTATAGTGTCTGACATTAAAATGGACAGTTCAGGGATTACCATCCAAGTTCCATCACTTGTGTTCCTGTGTGAGTAGATTAATCATCCCTAATAAAGATGTCAATTGTTTATATATATGTTCCAAATGTCAAATCTAGATCACTTTACATAGTGTTACAATACGAGCATTTATGAAATACATTGTTCCATTCACAGTTATAACAATGTTCTGGATACATGGAAAGTCACTGAAAGACACTCAACTATGTAAAAAAAAACCCCAACAAAATAATGCTACTCACATCAGAACATGTACATGAATGTGTGTGTGTGTGTGTGTGTGTGTGTGTGTACGTTGGCGGATCCTATTTTATACTGTATGAGCATGTACCGTATTTTAGTGGGATATCCAACAATCTAGGCAAATATGTCTGGAATCCCCTGTGATTGGCCCAGCACATGCAGATCTCCCTTCCCCAGTAACACTGCCCCTGTACTTACTAAGTCAGAGTGCTCCAGGATTTGACTGGTGGTGAGATCTTCCTCTTCAGAGGATTCGTCTGAGTCGTCCTGGTTCATTTTGTTCAGGCTGTGAGTGCTTCCCGAAAGCTGGCTCTCCTCCAAAAGCTGCATATCGCACTTATCGAGGCTGTCAAGAGATCGCCTGCGAACTCCCCAGTTGAAATTATCCATGCTTTCTCCCTGAAAGCATATGTAGAAGATACTGGTGACCAAACCAGGCATACAAATAATACAGCTAACTCAGTCCTTTACCTTAAAGCTCTAACACTTTTCTTTCATAGCAGAACAGAACAGAAGCCACTGTTTCCACCCAGACGTCTGTGTGTGTGTTTATCTGCATGTTCCATTCCTTTCCTAAAACGACTGCCATGCAGACCCACCCAATGGCTAATGGTTTAATTAGATGTCATACGAATAGTATGTTTCCTTGGCTACACTTCAAAGCTCCCGTATTTTCAAGGGATCAGCAAATACATGAGCTGCATATTCCCACAGCTCATAGTGGGGTCAGTTATACATTCCCATAATTCGCATTACATTGCAAAGAGATTCTAAAGACGTGCAAGCCTCCTTTTCTGCCACAGAACCATTGCTTAGAATCAGAACCTGCAGTCCCAGAACCCTCAGAGAAATGTGTAGCAAGCAGAACAAAGGGAAACCGTTTCCTGTGCCTCAATCATTAAACAATGCTCCCAATTACCGGCTGCACTGAAAAGGGAAACGCTCACAAGGTTGTACAAATGAAGGAAACACATTCCAGTTTTTTGTGCCACCCATTTAAACATACTCACCAACTATTGTAATAGAGGACTCAGGGCAAAAATGGAAGAGTGCTGCAGACAATACCATATTCATGTACTGACTTATGGCTGCAAGCGACTGTTTCTCTGCTCTCTCAGCAGGCTTTGAGAAGACTGCTGACTCCCAACGCTTGTGACAAATCAGTAAAACTTACTACTGCCTATTGCGATTGCAGTCATGTTCCCAGCTTGCGTTCATGGTGCGACTGCAGTGCTGTCCGGTTACAGTCAAAAGTACAAGACATTTAAAATCAAAGGGCCAGACCTAGACTTTCGTACGCTAGCCACATACGTAAAATCGCCCACACGGCAGATGTTACACCGCGTAACTCTAAACGTACGTAACATCAGCGTAACTCCGAATGAAGGGGTAGGTTCATCCATACGACACCCGTAATTACTTTTGGTAGGCGGAGGGAGGCATTTAAGTTATACAGTATGGGCCCGGGTTAGGCCGATACGTACATGAATCCATTACGTACGTCAGTACTTATGCTTTGAAAAGTTAAGGTAGGGTTTGGGAAACGTAAAACGGCCAAAGTACATACGAGCGAGGGGAGTGCCTAGGGGACTGCATAGAAAATACTCTAGCGTAAATAAATTACATGATGAAACGTAACAAGCACTTTGGTCTGGATCTACCCCAAACTCTCCAAAAAATTAATTATATTTATAAATTATATTTTTATATATAGTCCATTTTGTGTTCTTAGAGTGCACACAAATCCGTGCTAATCAAAACGCAAGCTGCTGTATCCAGATTTCTGACAGGGGGGTGGGATGCACTTGCACGTGGGCAGGGTTCAGTATTACAGTGCACAGTATTGGCCGCTAAAGGACTGCATACTGCTCCAAACTTTCTAACATATGCCATCTTATGCTCACGCTACCCATTGCTGCAAGAGGAGTGGCTGGCGGATGTATGAACGCATCAGACCTGTGAATATGGATCAGAATGCATCTGATAGGTCAGAGTGCAATCAACATGAATAGAAAGAATGTAAAAAACATACGAACAGTAAAGCAGGTAATTGTGGAGTCTCCCTAATTTTAAGGCAACTTGAATTAGTGGAAACACAAGGGGGGGGGCACAGCATGGAGGTCCCCCCCAGAACCAGGGTTCATTCAGGTCACAGTTGTGGAAACTGCTGGTGTTATAAATAGGACTTCCAAGCCATGTGGGCTCCAAACTCTGGGTATTTAGGTTTCCCGAGCAATGGGATTAACAGGTGTTCAGGATGCAATGGCAATGGGTGCATAATAAAATAGCCTTAAAGATTTGTTATTAATAGTATGTTGTGAAACAAATTGTTTGCAAACTTTGAGGATTTGATTTTGTATTACTGCTTAATTATTGCTATATAACTTATGGCCTTTTGTAATGTGTACCATTAAATACCAATATGTGTACCACTAACTACCAAAAAATACAGTTTACACCAAAAAAAAAAAGTTTGAAAGAGTTTTGTAGTCTTTACAGTTTCAATTCTATTATTTATATTTTTCTAAAAGTAAACTGCCTCATTCCTTATATGCTTCATTTGCCCTGGTGGACACATTGTACAGAAAATGTAGGTGTAATAATTGTGAGGAACATCCCCTATGCATGAAATAAAAACAGCCTATAGGATCTTCTGTTATTAAGGAGCTGTTACACTTCCACCCTCACAAAGAATCAGCAAAGAAACACGTTCTTTCATGCAGTGACATGAAATCCTAAAACTATAGCAGTCACTCCGTCATTTCTAGTCCTGAGAGATACAGATAAACATATTGAGAACATTCTCCACAAAAATTATATATCAGCCTTTATATGTCCATATTATATTGAAGAATTTATTTCCTAAAACTTAAGTAAAAAATTTTGAAACATATGTTTTTTTTCTTGTTGGAGTTGAAATGCTTGGCTACATACAGATGGACCATGTTAGCTACAGGATACTACCCAGACCAAGGCTTATGGGACCGGATTCAAAACTATGTTATTTTTAAGTTACGCACCTATTTTAAAGTGCATAAGTAGTACTTAAACGACCACATGTACGTAATCTAGGTAACGAAACGCTACGTAGATTGCGTAAAATATTGACTACGCATGCACATTAGCGCAGCACTTTAAAAAAGGCACGTAACTTAAAAATAATGTCGTTGTGAATCCTGTCCATGCTCATTATTTCCATGTAGTCCACCCCCTCCCTCCCACGGTTATTATAATTATTATTATTCTGTCCTGAATAATGCACAATGGCGATTGGTTGTTTATCCCAGGTAGAAGCGGAGATTGCAGTTCCCCTTCTGCACAGTGATGTTCTAGGGCTATGTGACAGTGTGACACCCCCTGCCCCCCCCCCCTATTCCCGAGTTACTCCAGAATGCAATGCCCATCATTGGTTTCTATATTTCTGGAATGGTTTCCTCAGATGCATTTGATCTTTACCATTATTAACTCAAATAAAATACATTTTTGCATCATGGCGTGTGCAATGTGTAACCTTCGTTGCATTCATTTAATGTTAGTATTTATTCTTTATTATTGTAGTATTGTATAGTATTGTAGTATTATAGCATTTCTTAGTTTGTTATTTGTTAGTCATGATCATTTAAAAACATTTTCCACTAAAATTAGGAGGATTTACCCTGTTTTACAAACTATTAACTATTGGAATGTTTCTTTCACAAAAAATACCTCACCCCTCAAACCAAGATACTTAATGACAGCCCTTAAACAGAGCGTTCATATCAATGCCAGCAAGCAGCCGTCTCTGCATTCCCTACATGTCTCTTGGGAATCTGAAACCCTCTCTCTCTTTCTCTCTCCCTCTAGAACTCTGAACCATTAGCCAAAACCACAGCAAATGTTTCATGCCATTCTTATTATATTTTAGGTTCATGCATCTCTAAGACACAGGCCCCCACAACAGGGCTGCTCATCAACTCCTTGGCTCTCATGTTCTGCGTTTATGATGGAAAAAAGGACACACAGTGGCGAGGGCAACACTTTCACGTTTAATATAACATGATCTTACCTGAAGTTCCTGGATGGCAGATATAACAAATAAGAACAAAACAAAAAATGAAAAGAGAAGCCATTTTAAGTTTCCATGGAATATAATCACCACAAATACAGACACTGTTTATAAAAGTTATTCTACTGTAAAAAACACACAAAATTGTGACATACAGCAATTAAAAACAGATGATTCCAAACTTGACAGATGAAATGATTGGTAATTATTTTAAATGCACTGTTCAGATTTTGGGCAGTATTTAGGGGCAAGATAATAATCATTTTCGGTAAGGTTTGACGATTGATTTTGTGCCTAGTAAATCTACAAATTTAAATGTTTTGAACCTCACATTGACATTAAGTCTGTGGAATGATTGAACATTCCTGAAAATATTATTAGGAGTTTGCAACAGGACTCAGGCAGCCATTTTGTGAGCTGAACCAATAGTAATGCAACCTACCATGTCTGTGGTTCATAGTAAATTTATAGGCTGTGCTGTCACTAATGTTGGTTGAGACCACAAAATGGGTTTTCTCCTGTGTATGGAGGCAACAGGCTTAGTATAAAGAACTTTAGACAAAGCAATGATCATTATTACATATTAGTGAGTGGGGGAAAATCTATTGTTATATAGATTTTAAATATAGAAAGTTCTTTAAAGCATCTTTACTGTTGCTGCCACTGCAAACACAGTGCAAGTCTCAACTCTATAAATGTGCGTCTTGTGTTGGTAATAAATGAGGACAACTGGACATAGCTATATTGTGAGTTCATTAGAGTACTCCTATCACACAGCATTCATGTGGTTCTTACCTCTCCATCCTCTAGCTCCACATCCAGGAAATCAAAATCCCTGAAGACCCGAAACTGTTGTTCACTGTTTGTATCGTCCATGATCTCCTGCTCTCTCACTGTATCTTCAGATGACACCAAGCTGGTCTGGTGCTCAATTAAATCCAAGTCACCGCATGATGAGAAAATGACCTGAAAATGGTGATAACAGAAATGATTTTCTCGTAGACAGACTGCTCACACCAACTGCTTCTGTAATAAACGCTGGCAGCCATGATTTAGCTGTAGGGTCTTCCAGCACACACCTAATTCCTCGGCTTGTTATTTTTAGATTGTGCTCCCGACTATTTATGTTGGACAGGTGCCCTCAGAATGAAGCTGAACAAAGTAAGCGACTTCATGCTGAAGGAACCCGTCCTATGGAATGCGTCTGTTCCTGCTTCCTCGGAGAAACGGCACTTGCTATTGTGTAAATGTTTACTTTACAAGCACAGCAGCGGAAAGTGAGACACTTGTGGGAAAATGTAAGGCATGATGCGGAAAGCCAGAGCTTAGACTGAAAAGGTTTTACCAGCAGACTGAGAATCAGGAGGCTACAAAAACCCCCTAACATTTAACATATAACCACTGATACTCTCCTGTAGAATTGTCTATTTATCATGTGGCAATTTTGTCTTCTTACTGAGATGATACAATGTTATTATTAAATGAGCTAGTTAGCACTGTCATAGATTGAAATAGTGTAACTGCAACGCGTGACTACTGTTCAACTTGATACTTCAATGGGCTTGGTGTTGGGGTGAATATTGACTCTACAAAGTATATATTCAGTTTGAATAGGTCAGGTTGGTTTTGGCCCTCATATTTACAGGAAGGTTTATGATATTTATGATTCTTTTGAGGGTGTGCACCTGAATTGGCTTTCTTTTCTGTTGTTTCTGTCAAACGGTGTTGTTGTCAAGCCAGAGCTTAGACTGAAAAGCTTTTACCAGCAAACTAAGAATCGGGAATCTACCAAAATCCTCCTAATATTTATCAATTCTTAATGAAGAAATGGTTGTTGTGAACAGTAAGGAATTGGGCGTTCTGTTTAGTATGTCCTTCAAGGTGGCACTATCACCTTTCTCCTAAATCACAGCACTAAGGGTTACTCCGTCCCCTAGGACACAATAGAGATTTCAGTCAATGGGCTGAAAGTTCTTCATTAAGGGCAAAACAGGTGCAATTGTAGCCAAAACCATGTTGCAATGTAATGCGAGGGGTGGAAAGGAATTTGAATTATTCTAAATGTAGGAAAAAAGTCACATACTGCTTACTGGATCCAGATGTAAGTGCAAAGTCTGAACGCTCGCAGTCGGGTACGAGTGTACGGAGGTCAGTACACTCCCCGATCTCCTCCAGGAAGGGGGCAGTTATGAGAACTGAAGCTTACCTTAAGTATTCTGCACGGAAACCCTTCTGGGCAGAACGCTGGATTGTGTGTAAGGGCTTAGACAAACCCTTACTGTACAACTTAAACACCATTGTCCACCCACCAAGTGTATCTCATATCCACAGTGAGTGGGCCGTCCAATGCAGAATTTGCAGTACATACAGAAAGGTCATTTCCGTATGTCCGGAAATCGCCTGTAATTACCCATTCTGGATCCAGCCCTTAATGTTTAGGAAACTTCATCTCACAAATCTATTTCAGTGGAAATGTGTCTTCTCTTGTAATTTAACGTGGTTTTGTTCAGGTCTACAATTGCACACGTTTTGCACTTACTCAAACTTTGGATTAGCTCCCCTGAGGGGTAGGTAAACTACAAGATCCTATAATACCAGAATACAAGGCAAGGATACAAAGCCAATAAAAGTCTCTATATTCATTCAAGGCTCAAGGTGCGCAATTGCATTATTGACAAAATCACAAACGTATAGTATTTTATGAGGTGAAGACAAAAATCTGACACTTTATGCATAACAGTGTTCTAATTGCAATTAGTTGATAAGCAGCCAATGTTTTGTCTTCAGTTGAGGAACTAGGACCGTATCCGCAGATTCGTTTTTATGGCAGATTGCGTGCATATTTTTAGGAGCGGATTAACTGCGCATATATAGTAACTTTTTCCACGCAAATGACATAGTATTTACGTACATAAGTACTTTAGGCACAGACTTGTGAATCGCACCTAGGGACATACGTACGGAAGGGCGTGGTTTTTATCTGGACGGTAGAAGTTATGTGAAAGTGGGCGGGGGGAAACATTTAAATGGGAATATGAGGGTGTGATTAGATAATTACGCACGTACAGAAGTAACATACGTGCGTAAGTACACATGTAGAGTTAAAGGTGCCCCCGTCCAATGCAGAATTTGCAGTACATACAGAAAGGTCATTTCCGTATGTCCGGAAATCGCCTGTAATTACCCATTCTGGATCCAGCCCTTAATGTTTAGGAAACTTCATCTCACAAATCTATTTCAGTGGAAATGTGTCTTCTCTTGTAATTTAACGTGGTTTTGTTCAGGTCTACAATTGCACACGTTTTGCACTTACTCAAACTTTGGATTAGCTCCCCTGAGGGGTAGGTAAACTACAAGATCCTATAATACCAGAATACAAGGCAAGGATACAAAGCCAATAAAAGTCTCTATATTCATTCAAGGCTCAAGGTGCGCAATTGCATTATTGACAAAATCACAAACGTATAGTATTTTATGAGGTGAAGACAAAAATCTGACACCTTATGCATAACAGTGTTCTAATTGCAATTAGTTGATAATGGACCGTATCCACAGATTCGTTTTTATGGCAGATTGCGTGCAATAGTAACTGCGCATACATAGTAACTTTTTCCACGCAAATGATGTAGTATTTACGTACATAAGTACTTTAGGCACGGACTTGTGAATCGCACCTAGGGACATACGTACGGAAGGGCGTGGTTTTTATCCGGACGGTAGAAGTTACGTGAAAGTGGGCGGGGGGGAAACATTTAAATGGGAATATGAGGGTGTGGTTGGATAAATACGCACGTACAGAAGTAACATACGTGCATAAGTACACATGTAGAGTTAAAGGTGCCCTATGGAGGCGGAAGTCACGGAAAACCCGTCCAGCCGAGTGGACTGTCATGGGTGTGGCCTTGCGTAAAAATGCACACTTAGTAAACATGCATCTGTGAAGCCGGTCCCTAGTTCTTAAATCTTCAATGCACATGAATAACGTTTAGGGACATTTCACAAATTGACAAGAAATTGAACTTTGAGAGAATATAAGGGGTATATTTAATGGGGCTTAATGCAACCAATCAGACCCAAGCTATTATTTCTGGAATATGTTTTGGCAAATGAAAGTCCTAATCTGATAGGTAATGTATTGCTCTTTTCCTGCTTCATGGCTATTAAATACACCATATAGCCTTTATTGATTCTTATAGTTATATTTATCTCTATCTGAGATTAGGATATTATGATTTGACTTTCCTTTTGTCTTATTCTCTGCTTTATTATAGTGCAGTCGTATCTTTCACTAAACTGTCTTGTCCTGTATAGCACTAATGTTAGCGCTCTCCTTACCCAGAAACAGCCCAGAACAATGACCAATCACAGTGCACAAGATGAAGCAAACAAGGACACTGCACATGGACACTTACAGAAGGGTTCTTGCTGAGTCCCACTTCTTGGCCGCACAGAGTCAGAACATTCACCAGCTTCTCTCTAGTTTTCTTCTGAAGGAAACAAACACATTAATAAAAAAATATATATATATTCTAAATAAATAAGAACACATACATATTGCATGCATTATAAGTAGACAATATGGTGCTCTTCAGCTTTGTAGCAATACTGATGAATCGGTAGATCTTGCTGAGATTTGTAGTTCCACAACAGTTGTACAACACTACACTACCCAAAGTGACAACTGGACAATGCATTCAAACAACAATAACTTTACTGTACACACAGCAAAAATTACAGTGACTTCAGAAGTGAGAGAATTCTGACATAACACTGACAGATTACACAATGCTCATATTTTGGGAGCACCTGACTGAAGAATAGTATATTGTTACAGAGGAAATCTCTGCTAAGCCTGTAAATATTTCCATTACTGCTCTGCCTAAATTCCTTACATACCAGACAATTCCATTGCATTACTTTAACATTTAACCACAAAACATTGTAACAGAAAAACCTGATGAGCTAGTAATATCCTAACAGCTGTTACCTGGGATGACTGGGGACGTTTCCAGCTAACAGGGACCAAAGCATTGGAATTGGATCCGGAGGAAGTAGAGGATGTGCTCCGGGTAACCGGCATGACCCTGGATTTACCATCTCGCCCAGTAGAACTCTGAAGGTCATCAAACCTCCTGCCAATGATCGGGGTCTGCAGGGGAGACATGTTTTTGTGATTACCATTCTCATTTCATATCAGCAGAGGTTTGCAGAATAGAGGCTAGTCAGAAATATAAGAGTAACATAGTAGAGGTCACAGCAGACTTTCTTCATTCATCCTAGAAATTAAATAAGTTTGGTTCAATGTGTTCATACTGAATAACACAGCATGTGGTTCAAATAAAACTATACAGACAGACATCATTTTACACTGTCAGCTTCTGAGCAACATTCTAATTACAGTTACCCACTGTATGAATATGCATAGGAGTATGGGGTTTACATGCGATACAGACAATGTGGATGAGCACTGCAAACCCTTTGCAAATGCATAGAGCTTGTCATCAGTACTTCAATAACCCATTGAGGACCAATGCAAATGGACTAAAAAGTAATTAAACAGCAATTCTCACTGGTGGGCTGGTTCCCACTAAACTATGAGCAAAATACAAACACACAGAAATAGCAAGGCGTCACTAAAAAGCTCTAAAATAAACCTCTGCGGCAGCTCTGTATCTAGAGGGCCCAAACTGTAATATTCGTACAATAAACAAAAGGGGGGAGGGGGGAGGATAAGCAAACAGTGCTGAAGGATCCTTGGGTATAGATTATAAATAAGGACATAGCAATATTAAAAGTTACCACATCCATAATGGCGAAATACAGGTGAAAGTTACCACATCCATAATGGCAGCATAGAGGTAAAAGTTACCACATCCATAATGGCGGCATACAGGTAAAAGTTACCACATCCATAATGGCGGCATACAGGTAAAAGTTACCACATCCATAATGGCGGCATACAGGTGAAAGTTACCACATCCATAATGGCGGCATACAGGTAAAAGTTACCACATCCATAATGGCGGCATACAGGTAAAAGTTACCACATCCATAATGGCGGCATACAGGTAAAAGTTACCACATCCATAATGGCGGCATACAGGTAAAAGTTACCACATCCATAATGGCGGCATACAGGTAAAAGTTACCACATCCATAATGGCGGCATACAGGTAAAAGTTACCACATCCATAATGGCGGCATACAGGT
>WWET01001861.1:107457-134718 GCA_011038615.1 Limnodynastes dumerilii | reverse complement strand
ACGCCCCCATCCATGACCTCCTTTGCTGGCAGCCTGACCCTACCCCTCCCTTCCTTGCAACCTGACCCTAACCCACCAACTCCCGCAGCCTGACCCTAATTGTCCCTTCCCTGCAGCCTGACCCTAACCCTCCCTACTCCGCACAGAGAGGTTACTCACCTTTCCCTCGGTCCGGCGATAGCAGCGGAGGCGGAGGGACTTCGGCGTCGGCGGCATTTGTGAATGTGAATGGGTGAGTATGCCGATCGGCATACTCACCCATTCTGAAAAACAAAAATATAAATTGGTAAGATTCGAAATAGGGACACCCTAAAGGGACATTTCGGATGTCCCTATTTCACATTCTAACCGGGGACTGCAACCGCCTCACACAATGTATATATTCGGCTTGTGTAGGGATGTCACACCCCAGAGTACGGAGTAACGTACGATCAAAGATACGCAACATCTGCCTGCGCAAGCGCAGTGCGTCCCCACAGGCAGATTTACACGTCTTTTAGTATATATCAAAAGTAAAAACAAGGATTTCTTAGAAAAGTGTTCAAACATGATACAAGGCAGAAGAATACATAGCAGAAAGATGTATATATAACGCGCCACCATTTTTGGTAGTAGTTGCAATTAATAGTTCCATTTTATTATTTAAAAAGGAGAAACTGTATCTTACAAAAAGGGAAAAATATCAAAATTTTCATTTAAACCCCCTGGTGTTAGAGTTTTTAATGTCAATATCCAAAGAGTCTCACGCTGTGTCAGGCTGTGAGGGATGGGCCATAGGCTGTGTCAGGCTGTGAGGGATGGGCCATAGGCTGTGAGGGATGGGCCATAGGCTGTGAGGGATGGGCCACAGGCTGTGAGGGATGGGCCACAGGCTGTGAGGGATGGGCCACAGGCTGTGTCAGGCTGTGAGGGATGGGCCATAGGCTTTTCTGCTTGAGAGGATACCAGCCATACACATGTTCTAACATATATGAACTTCAAAGCACCCCCTCGCCAGATCTGCAGGCGGAGAGACTGTAGTGAAGCTCCTTACCCTGGCAGCCCCCTGTTTTACATACGTCGCTTTGTTCCATACTCTCTGGTTGAGAGGGCTATATGGTACCCTTGAATTTTAAAGCAGTTGTGTCTGTATTTTTAAAATAAACATTTTATTGCACCATGAAGCGCTCCCTTATATGTTTATAGATGTGTACAAGAATCGTGGGACAGTTCTGAGACTGAGCCTAATTATGGGGGAATCAGCGGTCTGAGAAAATTGAGGACCTGGAGCAACAAAGATTGGTCCAAAACTGTTAAAATTGGTGAACATTTATGTCTGAATGGATTATTAAAGACAAAATCTCAATTTATATGAGAATCACTTTAGAAGGGCTTTATGGACCTTATTCAGAGACTGAAAATAAGAGAGGAATGTTACTCCTGGGCTAAACCATGTTGATTGCAGGGGAGTCATATTTCATCTGTTGCAAACAGTATTAGAGCTGAGAGGTGATGTTTCCTATCCCAAGTCTAAATAACAGCGTGATAGTAAAGCTGGTCAGTATCTGTGTGCAGTAAGCAATTCAAAGATATATCCCTGCATGCAAAGAATACAATTAACTTGACTCCCCCTGAAATCGACATGGTTTAGCTCAGGAGAAACTATCCTCTCTTAGTTTCAGTCTCTGAATCAGGTCCTATCTCTCTGTTTATATATATCACCTATTCATTGCAATGCGGTTTAATGTTGTGACATGAGTCGTGACAATGATTGTTTAAAAGACAGATAACATCAGCGGCATATAAACAATGCAGTTATCCTATAGACCTTCTCAAGCACAATAGTGCAATAAATCGGAAAACGCCTGTATTTTGTGATCAGGCATGCGCAGTATGGATGTGAAATCTCTGAATTCGTGTAGCTCGAATTTACACAGCCCAGAAAAAACGCGCATGCAATTTCACCTAACTCAGACCTGGATGCAGCTCGATCTGAGCCCTCTTGCGTTCTGAATGGCGTCTGGTGGGGAAGGGGGGAGAGCCGGAAGCATTTAACCAATGTGCAGTAAGGGCATGATGACGCAATCGCGGCCGACCCAGAGCCGAACGCTGAAACAAATAAAGCTCTGTTTACGTCAAAACCTCTGCACCAGACGCAGGTCATATGGAAGACCAGAGAGCTGACACTCCATGACCTACTTCATACCCGTGATCTAGAACGTCAAGATTCAAATGCAATACAAAGGTTTTGAATTTGCTCCTGTAGGACTGCGTAGGCGTGAAATATTTTATATAAACATGTTTTCATTTTATATACTTTATTTTAGGACACTAGAATCATTCTTTGATATTGTTTTAGTACATTCACATTGCAACAGAAGCGCTCACACTACTCATAACATTTTCAGTATACATGTACAACCCTGCACATGTATATGGTCATGTAGATACATTGGGCTTGATCCAGACCTATGCCCGCCAGTCCTAGCGACGGCGGGTGTAAGATCGTCTGAAAAGCCGATCTGCGCATGCGCCGGGCAAATTTTGCCCGGCGTCGCTACGGCAACGCCCGATCCGTAGCAGCGCCGTAGGGACGCTGATGGGGACGTCCCCCAGCGTCCCTATGTTCAGGTTAGTGTAGGTGGGTGGGGGGAGCTAGTTTAATAAGGGTGGTAGGGCGGGCTAGGCGGCCATACACCCCTGTGTGAGCGTATGGCCCCTTCCTTACGCCGGCTGAAGTTAGGGTAGCCATACGCCCGCACAGGGGGGGTGTCGGGGAAAGTGAACGCCGATACACTGTGCTTTAGTAAGCACAGCGCATCGGCGTAGGTCTGGATCAGGCCCATTGAGCGTGGCTTCTTTGTGCCTATACACTGTGCACGGTGTTTGCATTGGTACCTATGTGTCCGTCTCTGGGTCAGCCCCTCAGAGTTACACTGACAACATTTAAACACGTCATAATGCTATACCTGAGAGACATCAAAGTGAAAATCCAGAGTCTTCCCTGGAAGCTCCTTAGAAGAACTTGTCCACAGTCGACTAATTTCAAGTTTGGTTAAATCCCCATGTTGGTAAGCTGGCAATACTAGGCTGGCAGATCGCGATACAACCAACTTCAAAATATTAAGAGCTTCTTTCCAATGGACACTCTGTATGGGAAAAGCACAGAAACAAACCATTAACCAATTACTGGATTATTCCACTATCAAACCCTATCTGAACCTTCTAGAAGAATCTTCAGCCATCTGCAAAGCCATCTGTGTAGCATTAAACCATAATCAATAGTGTAAATCATAAGATTTTCTATTTTACGTATACTACATATTGCAGACAAGAAAAGCACGGTACCCACGTACTGTGCAAAAAAAACAAACATGTTTTAGGACACTTAAAACTGTGTTAAATGGTCAGTAATAATGACTAAGTCAACTTCAGATGCTAGAACACTGGACTAGTCTATTAAATCCTCTTATCAATAGTGTCCTCCAATTTTAATCCTGTCTGTCAATATGTACATATAAATTCTATATTGCATCGGGACATCAGTCAGTGTGCGAATATACAAAATATACATTTAGGAAAACACAACAGTGCATGTGAAAAGGATAGGGACATGTCTTTATACACAAAGAGCCTTGTCTGTGAATACCACAGATAGACCATCATGCACTTAACAATGGCTGCTTTACCTGCACATATTTTTCAATTGTCTTCAGCACTTCCATATTGAACTGCTTGCCGGGAATGCCCGACATGTCCATGTGGCTGAGAAGACTGTAAATAATTTGGAGAAGAGATTGTTGCATGCTGGGAAGACCTTTCTCTAATAACTAGGAGACAAAACACAGACAAAAATGCACAGGTAAGAAAAGTAAAATGAAAGCAAAACATTTATACCGCGTTCACATTACCACTGCCTAAAAAGCTGGATTTTTAGGCAGTGGGCAGAATTTTGCAAATTTCATAGTGGTGCGTTCAGACTGAGCTGAAGGAACTGGCTTTTTTAAAATGTAAAAAATTTTTTTTTTTTTTAGAAGCCGGCAGCAGGGAAAAAAGCCGGCTTTTTAGCTCAATCTGAACGCAAAAAGCCGGCTATTGAAAAAGCCGGCAAAAACAAAAGTCCTTTCATAAGAGTCTGTTCACTGAATACTCTGCAAATAGTTTCTAAGGACAACCTATAGTAGTGCTGCGATAGCCATGCACAACTTACTCTTATCCTGGTTTGTGTTATGGGAAGTGGTTGCTGATCTTAGAAGCCGTATTTCGAACATGATACAGCTGCCAGCTGAATGGCACACACCCATACACAGACTAGGGGTAATGTTTTTTTATTATTAACCTACCAGTATGTTAGTTAGTTTTTTGGACTGCAGGAGGAAACCAGACCCCTCGTAGAAAACCCACGCAGACACGGGGAGAACATACAGGTCCGGATTCACAGTTATGTAGTTTTCGTCTTACGTACGTTGTTTTAAGAATTGAGCTACTACGCTTGTGTAGTAGCTTATTTACACTATCTATGTACCGTTTCTGTACATAGACTGCGTAAGTGCGGTCTAAAGAATTGAGCTACTTCGCATTCGTAGGAGCTTATTTATGTTATCTACATAACATTTCTGATCTAAAGACCAGGATTACGCAATCTATGTACAGAAATGGTAAATTTTTCTGTGTAAAAGAAATAACATTGGGACCATTTCAAGAAAGGCAAATTGTGAAATTCAGACCGAATTTTAGAATATAGAAGCAAAGGAGCTTGTGTAGCAATAAATATATGACATGTAATACACTTATTATAGGCCCCAAAATCCGTAGGGAAGTGCTGCAAAACAGACAGCAAAGGTCTGACCAGAGACCAGAAACTAGCTGGAAAACCTTCAGCCAAAGCGAATAGATCACAGAGCAGGACAAGCACAGATACAGATGATCTCTCACTTACCCAGCATGCCACCGGCAGAACTTGGACACTGATTGCCTGATTTTATGAAGTATAGCAGGGGCCAAAGAGCAACACGATATTTCATTGTTTAGTGAGAAGACAGTATCAAAGAAATGGTTATGAAGGGGGCCAGCAGGGTCTATTACAACGTAATAACCTAGTGTCTGGCGGAAGAGACACAACATCAGTGGTATTAGATATAGTGGGCCGTATTCAGAGATACGTTTTTAAGTGCAGTTGTGTGCGTATTTTGAAGTACGTTTTGACTGCGCATGCGTAGTAACTTTATTTACGTAAGTTGCATTTAATATACGCACGTAAGTAACATATGAATCGCACTTGGGGACACACGTACGGATGGGCGGCGTAGAAATACGTGGGGGGGGGCATTTAAATGAACGCTTAAGGACGCAACAATACTGAATCGCAAGAACGGAAGACATATACGCACCTAAGGACACACTTAAAGATCCGAGTGGGCTATGGAGGTGTGAGAAGTGCACGGCTGGGAGAGGGGACTGACGTGGGTGTTGCTTTGCTATGTGCGTGCGTATAATTGCGTACTTTTAAAAAACGATCTCTGAATACGGCCCAGTGTTTGGTACAGTTTAATTTTTGCTGTTATGCATTTTTTTAATTAATGCAACAACTAATTATTAGTAATAAGTGGCTATTGGTTCCTTCTTCTGTTGTGGTAAATGAAATAAAAATCTACTATAACATTACCTCTGCTAAGTAGGTCACCATATTGATGGTGATGTCAGTAAAGGCTTCATGCAGGTATCTGCAAACCACGTTCACCCAGGTGGAACAGTCTCTGGTATAGCTGTGGGTCTTGTACAGGGTCATAACATGGGCGAGGTTGGACAGCTTTGGGTTCTTTTCTTCAAGGCACACCTAGAGTAGAGGACATCGTCATCAGGTTACTGCAACAGCTAGGACTGCTGTGATAATGACTAATACCGGTCTGATGACAAACCTGCGCGATCCTCTCTGCCACTTCCTTACAGAAATGGTTCGGACTGTCAAAATGGTGGATCAGATGAGGCAGCAAACACAAGATGTTCAGAGGAAATCCTGGGAACAAAAAATAAATGTTAAAAGGAGAATTAAACTCATAGCTACACAGAAAACCTTCAGGGATCTGCATGGTCAGTGCCCGTTACTGGATTATATTCTCGTTCCCGGATCATTAGAGTTTCAGCAGAATTTGTGTGACATAATCTTTGTGTGTGTAGAATGAGTAAGAGAATTGTGTAATACCCTTTTCTCCCATGCTGAAGGGCTACTCACCAGTGTGATGGCATTAGCAATACACACACCGGCTACTTCTATGTACTGATTAAGTCCACTTTACTAAGCCTATGTATAAACATTCTGTTACATCACTTTCATTGAGGCTAGAACAGGGTATGTATTTTATTTCATAATATTGTTCACTGCAATGTAATCTAGTCACACATAGACATAGGCCAGAGTTCCTAAGTTATTATTTCAAGCATTATGAGTGTAGAGGGCACGTAAGACACAGACCATTTGGCTAACACTGAACCAGGCCCGTACTGTGTGCCAGAAATGTATATGAAGGTGAAGCAAACACTACTATATACCCCCCTTCTACACAAAAGGGGTGGATTCCCTACCTAAATGAGTTTACATTTATAAAAGCTGGGTGAAAAGTGTGTGTGTGTGTGTGTGTGTGAGAAAGGGGGAGAGAAGAAAAGAGGAGAGCGGAGAAGGAGAGAAGGGGAGAGGGGGGAGAGAAGGAGTGAGAGATGGAGAAAGGAGGGGAGAGAAGGGGAGAGATGGAGATGGGGAGAGGGAGATAGTATCTACCTATGACTTGTGATGAATCCACCATGGACACACGAGACACAGGAGTGAGTGCACTGAAAAGGTGAAGGGTGAGATCTGTAGTTGTGAGAGATGTGAAGCCTTTGAGAAGCAGTTGCTGCAGCCCGGAGAAGTCTGCCCATTTTAGCTGTCCTTGCAGTTTCTCCAGTTTCTCTCTGTTTTCAGACTTGTCCAGCGGCAAATGAGTCAAAAGTTTGTTCAGCAACCTCAGTGCCATGAGATATTCAAATTCAAAGTCTGATTCCATTAGAGCTACAGCCACCCAAAAAATGGTGGCTAGCAGGTTGGTGGGGTTATTTATGTGGGAAGGATCTGTGATGTTATCCTTCAGGGAGGAGGAGCTCCTGGTCTTTGGAGAGAATCCCTGTTGAGTGCAAGCTTGAATCCTGTCCAAGGTGGCACTTCGCGGAGGGTCTGAGGACTTATCCGCGACGCCAAACTTTTTAGGAACAGAGAAACTCCTCTGGTGCCGGCTACGCTCAGAGGTGGCCGTATTTACAGCTATCACCCCAGAACTGATGTTCAGCTGCCCGGTGCTTTTTCTGTTTGCTGTTAATTTAGTGTTGGAGGACAAATCAGGAGACGATGACCTGTAAATAATAACAATGTTTGGATGAGAATAGGGGCTGAGGAGTCTGTTATTCCTTGTTATTTGGTTATTCATAAATCCTTGTACTGTCAGAAATGATATGTAGGGAGTCAGCCAGCTGTGAGCACTAACCTGGAGAATCAGAGCCAAAAATGAAGGTGCTAAAATCTTTTTATATATTTCCTTACAAATACCATAAATAATTCCATAAATCTCCTGAAAACCCCTCACATTCATGCATTCTGGTGATATCTCTTCCAGCAAAAGGTTTGGAAGGATCCCTGGGTACTAGAGGTCACACTGGGGGTTAATCCCATAAAAAAAGATGACCTCTGAAGTCAGGCATGTATGTAACCTGAAAAGTGGTTTGCTGCTTGTCATCCACAAGGATCATGCCATGTTCAGAATAAATAGTCAAAAGTAAATGTTTTCAAAGAGAGCCATGTGCATATTCTCTGATGTTCCTTTCAGGACGCCACGCCAGGAGACACCAGAGATTAAATTCAAATGGCATTTTGATAATAATAAGCAGTAGAATCAGCTTCTCGGTTAAGCTATATATTTATTGAAACAAAAAAGTCATTAGGTGAAATAATTCCTAGTCATCCACCCTGCTTTTCATTACAGAAATGCAACATACTGTTTATCATCACTAAGTCTAAGGCCTACACAATGCGTGAAGCATCTGTCATACCAGTGTCACACTAATGGACGTGTTACTATGACTAAAGCTTCAGCCAAACCATTTGCTGGCACAGCCTGACCTGTAGGACTCAAATATTTATTGTAAAACACTATTCCTCTGTATTAGGGAATTTCTAATTACAGATAACAGCTTTATTTTATTTTAAAAAAAATTTTGGGAAGAAAATAATATTTAATAAATGTTAAACATTTGCGATAAAAAATATAGCGAAAAGACTGGATCCAGAGCGTTTCCCACTATTTGTGATCGGAAAATAGCTGGTATATCACGAGTGCACATGCGTACGTAGGAGAGAGGGGATATATTAAAACTGTACAGTAAGGGCGTGTTTAAGCCTCTATGCCCTATCCAGACTTCCGTGACCTTCATTTTACATGAGGACAGCTCTGAAATGTTCAGGCAGGGTACCAGGAGAGTGGCTTCCCCTCGCCTGCTTGGAAGGCTGGATACAGCCGAGATCCGAGCGCAGTGTAAGCGGATGTCTGGATCAGGTCCACAGTTATTGCATACAATAGTATCACTCATCAACAAAGACAAAGGACAGATATTGATCTAGAGAGACTGCATCAGGAATACGCCCAATACTGTGACTGGAAATGCTGTGGATGGGGGTCAGTTGTGCCATTTGGGCAGGGCTTATGTCCAGAATAGGATGTAGACATTGGATCAGATTCACACCTAACAAGCAGAGGCTTCTTAGGTGCGTAAGTGGCCGATTATTGCCACTGGGCACGTATAGTCATTGTGACTACGCAATCTACATATCCCTTAGACACTCAGTGAACTACGTGCGGTCTTTAAAGTTTTTAGGTGAGAGGAGGAGGCCACGGCAGCCTCTGGGGATAACTTGGTAAAGTGGGTGGGTGGGGGGTGTAAATTAGGCTGGGAGGAAGGGCTGGGGATTGTCAATGCGTACTTTCCATCCTAAACAAGGGAAGACACGCACAGTGGCTTAAGGACCCCTATGGCAATCAAAAGTGTCATTAGGCACCTAAAAACAGGGGCAGAGCAGGGGAGGGGACTGGAGAAGCGGGTGCGGATACATCTACAGGTCACACAAGCAAATGTGAATCCGCTCCAATGTGTCTATTTCTCTGTAATACCCAAGCAATCAGCAGTTCTTGTTATTTACATTTAATATAGTTATACAGCAATAAGTATTTCTAAGGGTATGGAATCACAATTGCCCTGAATCACTCAAACAGCGCGGAGCTCATACCGGGACAGAACCGCCAGCAGATCACTGTTCTTTAAGCAGTCCGATAAATTATCCACCGCTGACTCCAGGGTAAGCAGAACCTCCATGACATAACCCTAGAGACAAGATCAGACAGACAGGTGAGTCCCATAGAAGAATAAAGCCTTGTGGCATAGACCTGTATGAACAGACATGCAATACTCATTACATAAACATGTCCCTAATGGTTTATTATGTTAGAAAGCATCTCCATTACTATGACCTATGAAAAAAGTCTCTGGTTTACAGCCTTCATATATATATATTAGGATATACATAATCACATATAAGACCACTAGGAATAAATGCTTGTCATTTACTAAAGACAAAAGTCATTTTCAGTTTTATTTACAAATTAGGGCAAATAAGTTAGTCTAAAGAGAGCATCATTATGTACTGGTCCAAGCTTCCACCAGTGCTGATTTCATAGGAATCCATGCTGGATCTTGTGTGTAAGAGAGAAGCCCACTAAAGACTTGACCTTAAGATCCACCCTAACTTAAAATAATGAGATTGGGCACCTGGATTGGGCGGCAGTGTTGGTCACGCCTCCAATGTGCCATTTAATCAGAGGGTCCTAGGCAAGATGCCGGTTTGGGTTTGATAGCCAGTAGGAGGAACAACCGACTGTAATGTTATGGCTGCTTGAGCAACATGCAGGCGCATGACAATATTGATGAGTCTGCGTATCAGTAATGACAGCTCTCATCTGATAAGGCCACAAGGTTGATTAATGGTGTTGGATCCCGGGCAGACATGGGCCCCTGGGGCTCACCAGGCCCTTGTGGGTAATCCAGCCCTGCATTTAATAACCTCCCACTAACACTCAAACCCGTCCCACAACCAGATATGCTATGTCTGAATACATAACAGTGGGGAAGTCTAGCTCTGTACAGCGGAAGAAAACGTCCATTATCTAATGCTAATAACTGGAAATCGCTGCCTGTATTATAACAGCCATAGTGATTGGTCTATTATATACCTTATTATTCAGTTAGTATGCACAGGAAGGGTATGCAATTGCATCACACTATTAACACCTCAAAAAATTTTTTCCTGAATGGGTGAGAATGCGATTTGCATACTCACCCATTCATTTTCGGGAAAAAGTGCCGCTACCGGACCAGACCACTAGAGTGGTCAGTAACCCTCTCCAAGGACTTAGGGTTAGGCTGCGAGAGGAGGGACTTAGGTTAGGTTGTGGGGGGGAAGGGGGTACTTAGGGTTAAGCTGCGGGAGGGGGAACTTAGGCTGGTCGTCCACTGCAAGCGACTTTGAGCGACTAACAGGTAGCGCGTAGTCATGCGTGAAGGAGCGACTAATCCTAATGCACAGAACCTTGCTTGCAGGCGTCCACTACAAGTGACTTTGAGCGAGCGACTACAGGTGACTAGCGACTGATCCCTCAGGAATTGGAGTTGCAGCTTCTAGTAGTCTGTATGAAGGCAAATAAAGCTGCTTAGACAATAATAAAAAGGGTTATTTCTGCATATGGGCACATTCCCACTCTACAGAGGACAGGGACAGACTAAATTATTATTAATTATTACCTACAGGCGACTAGGGACTGCTCCCTCAGGAATTGGATTTGCAGCTTCTAGTAGCCTGTATGAAGGCAAATAAAGCTACTTAGACAATAATAAAAAGGGTTATTTCTGCATATGGGCACATTCCCACTCTACAGAGGACAGGGATTGACTTCATTATTATTAACAAATCACCATGCAGGTGGTGGAATTAATGAATCCCTTTTTGAAAGTATGGATTAACCCAACATGATCTAATTGTATGGGTTTGATAGGGACTTTCCATAAAGTATATTTCCTCTGCATCCATTTTACAAAATGACTGACACACCTGTTGAAAACTGCTAGAATATTATACCCAGTAGCTCCTAGTCGCCTGACTCAAAGTCGCCTATAGTTGCTCCAACTGCTCAAAGTCGCTTGCAGTGGACGACCAGCCTTAGGGTTAGGCTGCGGGAGGGGGGGACTTAGGGTTAGGGAGTAGGGAAGCCTTACCTTTTGGATTACTGTGTTCGGTGCTTCAGGGATCTTTTGGTATGCCTCTTTGAGGCATGAGAAATCGATTTCCCAGCCAGTTCGGAACTGGCTTGGAGTGAATGGCCCTTTCGAAATAGGGCAGTTCAATACGGGGACCTACACCCATTTTTCCCCCTCATTATGTTAGGTAATAATTTTGTATGTAATAAAGTTTGCTGTCCATAGTTGCTGTTGGCCTTTTATCTACTATCACCCGATTTTGTTTCTCAAGAAACATCAGCAATTTCTTTATCTACTGCTAAATATTTCCCATCAATCAAAGCTCCTTGTGAATGTCACCGATTTCTTTCTCTGGTCCCCGGTACATAAATTTGTGTTCATAACATGGCCCTGACCATGATGAGCTAATTACAAATCAACTCAATGCTTTCAATATACTTTGAATGTCTCAGTTACACAGACGGGGTCTTTGGAAGCTATTAACTACTTGCATTCATTTCTGATATCACAAATTCCCTAGGAAGTAAAAGGATGCAGATGCTGTCAGTACTACAGCTACTATGCTGTTGGTCGTACCTGAATTTCATCTCCATATTCTCCTATGACCTCCACTAGCCTGGAGAGGAGGTCAGACAAGGCATGGGCAGAGAGAGGCTGTTTCAGTGCTCTGAGTATCTGGAATGAGCGGCCGGCATAATGTCTCGAGGAGCTGGCAAGGGCTGTCTGCAGAGCCACCTCACTGAGGTGCTGCTCCAGGTGGAACCCTGCGGTAGAAAAGAGCTATAGTTTTCATGGATGAAATATAAAAAAGGGAAACAAATACCTATGGTGACTGTGTAGTATTATTTCTACTACAAAAATAAAGTGTTCTTTTATTAGAGTGTCTGTAAGACCAGCAACATCTTTATTACTGTACATCTGACTGTTGTATGAAAACTAGAAATTCCACTTTTATTTAATCTTCTATATTAACTAGACATAACACTACAAAAATGATGACCAAACTACACCAATTGTATTGTAGCCTGGAAAATGAAAGTCAATATTTGATTGGCTGTTCCAAGACAACCCTATTAGGGATGTCTTGGAACAGCCAATCAAATACTGACTTTCATTTTCCAGGCTACAATACAATTGGTGTAGTTTGGTATCATTTTATAAAATCTCCCTCTATGTAAAAATAAACATGGCGGCACATTACCTGACTTAGAGTCTTTAAACACGGACACCACATGCCGAAGAAAGTTGGTCAGCTGATCCGCGCTCCTGGAATTCTGGTTTTTGGGTGTGATATCTTCATGGCACCAAAGTGGACCAAAGGCTCTGCAACCAAAGATTTAATTTAAATACATTACAAACATTTATTGCATTTTTTATGCACTGATTTTTCTGTGCATGGCCACTCTTGGTAATTAGATTATAATGTTTCAGAGCCAGTACAGCTCAGTGTGAAATGAATCCAGCTGTGAGTTCCTGTAAGTTATGTGACGTAACTTTCTTTAGTGTATGCGAGTGTATACTGCACATGCCAAAGAAACATAACCTCACAAATGCATGCAATGATGAGTTGTACACAACCTAAATATACACTACCTTATGTTCAAAGGGCAGTACGAGTAGATCATGTTTACACAGTGTGTTTATCTGCCAGACTCTGGTGCAAGGAAATGTACACACACACACACACACACACACGCTTTACTAAGTCATGCATAGCTCATCAATGCAAATAGCAAATACATTACAGAATACTTTTTTTATCAAGAAAGGCTCTATATTTCAGCATATAATAAATGATGATGATAATGAACACCACATTTTTTTGTTACATGCCTAGATATCCATTTTTAGGTACTACACATGTGTAGTAACTATTTTACGCCATCTATGTAGTGTTTCGTTAAGTAGATTGCATACATGCAGTCCTCAAAGACAAACTTTAAAACAAAAATCCATTATTACATAACTTAAACAGCAGATGGCGATGTTTACTTGCAGCTTATTTCCCAATAGGCAGGCATTTCCTAATAAGACAATATAGCATGTGCTTGACAATCCAAGACATCCTTTGTATGTCTAATTCCCTATGTCATGGATTGTTAATACTGTATTGTGAATTATTGCCATTCCATTACAAGGTCATTTTGTACCCAGATAGTATATGTGACAAGAGACACTGTGACACTAGCAGGCAGAATCTGTTAAGGTACACCAAGACCTGTAGTAATTATTTACCTCTTTATGACCCACAATCAATCGCTCTGCCATAAATGACAGAAAATGCTTTGTTTTTAGCATAACAATTATGTAGATTATCCTTATATAAACTCAAGGAAAGACACGACAATTCAACCTTTTATTTACCATCTTTTTTTCGACCCATGACAGGTAGTTATTTGTGTTACTGTGTTTAATACTTGTAGCAGCTCAGCACTGGATAGAAATACACTGAATTCATTTTTTTGCTTTAACAGATAATAAAAAGCAAATGTTACATATTAAAAACAGTGTTAAATCCAGGATTTTATACTGACCAACAATCATACCAATGTTCAGACAGCTATAAAATGGCACTGGTGAACCAGCATGGGGATGTGGTTGTCTGTTCGAATGGCCAGAATGCGACAATGATACAGCCGCCAGCTGAATAGCGGCTGTCTTATTGCTTATATGCTCGGCAAACAGAAAATTGCTATTGGGAATGAGTACCTATTTTGCCCCGATCACTGAAAGGCCGCAATGGCTGAAGGTTAGGGTTAGGGCTCAGGGAAGGAGGGTTAGGGCTTAAGAGGAAGGTCAGGGTAAGGCTGTAGGACATGGAGGGTTAGGGCTCAAAAAGGGGAAGATAAGGCTTAGTGCTGAAGGGGAAGGTTAGTATTATGCTGCAGCAAATGGAGGGTTAAGGTTAGGATGAAGGGCTTACCTGTTGCCATAGAAATCTTCATGGCTCCAGAAAATGCAGCACAGCCGCTCTCGAGAATGGAGAGCGGCCATTTTAGTTCTGCAAGATGGACTGTCTCAAAAAAGACCATGGCACCAGTGAGCCACACCCACTAGCATAGCACTCGCCACTTGTACATATACCGTGTAGCATAGAGAAAAGGCTAATTTGGGAAAGTTGAAGATGCTTCAAGAGAGGACAGTTTCTGGTTATAAGAAAATACCCCGCTCTGGTGCACTGTCTACCCACCCCTCCAACCTACCACGATAGTAGTCACCATTCCCTTTACTCCCTGAAAAAGTCACATACATTCATATTATTCATCTAAATTATCTATCTTTTTTTGAGATGATAAAAGTTATAAAAGATATTTTTTAAACATCCAATTTGTTTCAAGAACACAGTTTTTATGTAACTTTAAAAAAAAGTGATTGCAATGCAGAGAGCAATGCTGCTTATAGTTACACAATCTCAGATAACTCCCACTCAGATTCTGGCTTCCTATCATCCGTGATTAATGCGTTTATCTGCAGTCTGTTTATTTCTACCTAATCTGCTTCTTCCACAGCACTCACCTGGTGGTCAGAAATTCAATTAACTTGTTGGCTTTTTCATCAGTCTCTGCTGATGTCTCCACATCCTCAATCTCCTGGCTGATCTGTGGGATGTTCCCGCTGCTTCCTCCCAGACTGATACTGGAGGAGGTTGAGCTGGAGCTCAGGCCGGAGTCTGGCACAGGAGATGAATGGTGTTCCCACAAAAAGTCGAACCCACCTGCAGCAGATAAAACAGGAATGCAGTCTGTCAGCACATACACGGGGCTCGTCCTGGACAGCTTGCCTGCTAAATCATGTGAAGAAACGTGTCTGTGTAAAATGGAATCTGTGCAACGTGATTGGCTAATGGGCTACTCAGTGTAGGTAGCGATAAGTAAACTAATGCTAGCTGAGTATTTAGCTTATTAGGTGTCCACCCATAATAAATGCTCAGGACCTAAAAACAACCATTGACCAAAGTGAGTGAATGTACCTGCATAGGGGTATTCCGATGGGCAGGACGATTGCACAGTCAGTGTTTTAGCTTCGTTCACCTCGCGTGCATGCAGGAGGACAGAAGCAATGGCAGAGAAATTGCTGTTACAGGACAGAGCGATCAGGAGGTGGAGGAGGAGCCTTCTGCTGTGTTCAAAAACCTCCGGTCGGTAATGGTCCAGACCTAGGACAAAAGAAGGTCAGAATTCTCATAGACAATAGGAAATAATACACATTTCCTCATTCTGAAGTCAGTCAAGGCAACATTTTTTCTTCTCTGTATGCTTTTTACAAACAATGTAGGGGTCGTGTATTGATTTGATGAAATAATTGGCTAATTGAAATGTTAGGACATGGCCCTTTTCTCCTGCCAAATAGGGTTGTCTCAGCGGAGACCCACACCCATGTCTGCCTAGCCAGCACGGGGTGTCCAATCCTAGAAGGGGAACAGACCATGTGACTGCAGAACAGAGACTCTGAAGCAGACTATTCTTCTCCAATGGTGGAGCAGGCTGGGTGTCTATTCTGCACGCGTGGAACCGCCACCGGATTGTGTGCATGTGTTGAACAGTGGTTCCCTGTTTGTAGAACTGCTGCCTCCAGCAAGGTGTCTGTGCTCCTATGCACATAATTCCGCACTTTGGGCTAGATCCAGATGCCCAAATGCTTTACATGCATGCAGGAGTCTGAAATTACGCATCGTAGAGGATGGTGCACACCCTTGACACTCCCCTCTAACAGAGGGACACTTATGTGTAGGTATGATGCAGAGGCTGGAGGCACGCTAGTGGTACATCTGGCGTGCGCATGCACAGGTGTTCCTAGGCAGGGGACTTACAGAAATGACTTGCATACGTCCCCTGTCGGACTTACTTCTGGATCCGGCCCTTTATGTTTTACCCATTTTGTAATATTCAGATGGCTTTATGTTGTAATTAGTACACAACTAGTTTATTGTCATCTGTCTGCTCTTAGTTTATGTGTAGGCTAATTTTATCTCATATAATGTCTTTTATTGTGTGCTGTGTTCTTTGCTAATAAGCAATGTATTGTCTTTAATAAAGAACCTTAAAACCGGTTTTGTAGGCGGAGCCTGGTATGCAGTAAAGACTGGATCAGAGCTTTGAGTGCAGCGTAGATTTGAAGCTGGATCCCCCTGTATCCTGTACAATTAAAATACCTCCTTTGAGGCTCCTCATGTCCCTAGTGAAATGACAGGCCTATGAAACGTATCTCTACTATGTAACTTTGCAGCACTTGCACAACAGGACTGAAAGCGGAGATGATACATGCCTAGGAAGAGAGCATGGAGCAATAGAGGCAAGTGCAAGGCCCAGTCTTCTCTCACACTGTGATCCACCACCATCTCAGTCATGAATATGACGGCAATGTTACACCTGCAAGAAACAGTTCAGAAACGCCATGATTGTAGAGTATGCATATAATATTATGGAATATTTTCTATTCTTCAAATGCTCTACTTTTTCACTTGGTTCATTTGAAAAACAAGCTGGAGACCAAAACTTTTATGTTTAAGAGCCATACAACTAGTTCCAAAGAACCAGCATTTATTCGTGGATGCGCTAGAGCACAAGTCTGATTGGCTCATAGCAAACACTGCATCAAGCAAGATTTGGGGCTAGGTATGGTAGATTACTCATTAATATATGGAGGTTGACATTTTGTGATAGTAAAATATTAACTACATATATAAAATGAAGGGGATAAAATAAAATGAAAAAGCACAGAAAAAGCAGTTAAAAAAAAAA
Organism: Limnodynastes dumerilii; assembly: GCA_011038615.1. Lineage (NCBI taxonomy): Eukaryota > Metazoa > Chordata > Amphibia > Anura > Limnodynastidae > Limnodynastes > Limnodynastes dumerilii. The sequence goes on along the minus strand of WWET01001861.1, from coordinate 117,670 downwards.
GAGAACCAGACAAGTGTCTCCATACAACATTATACTATTGGCTTAATCATACAAGCATAGGCAACCTGAGGCATTGCAGTCATCGTGAAAATATAATTCCCATCATGCTTTGCTAGGTTACAGCTATGCCTATGCTGTTGGAGTACACTGGGGGTTGTAGTTTCACAACTTCTGGAGGGCTACATGTTGACTCTGCCTAGTCCAGTGTTGGCTAACCTGTGACACTCCAGGTGTTGTGAAACTACGAGTCCCAGCATGCTTTAACTGCAAAAGCATAGCGGATACCCAACAAAATATGACGGGAATTGTAGTTTCACAACAGCTGGAGTGTCACAGGTTAGCCATCACTGGCCTAGTCCAATGTGTCAGGAAGTACATTTACTTCACTAAGCAGAATAATATACAGATACACACAACAGGCTGATGCCAGGAAGTTACAATCAGTGAGTGACACTTGTCGTGACAAAATATTAGACAGAATCATAAGGCATAAGATTATAACTATACTACTTAAAATAACTGAGGAAATAGCAGGTACACTGGACCTTGGCGATTCAGGAGATTTATTTGGCTTTGTACACACTGTGTTATTATGTGTTGTTTTGTGTAGATATGGAAATGCCTGAGACCTATAATGTGTGATCTCTGCTGAAATGACTAATATGAATGGAGGTGACTGATTGTCATGTATGGGGTAAGGAAGGAGTCTGCCAATCCCCCCTTCCCCCTGAACACACACACATGCTTCTACACCTAGACTTACATAAAACAGTAATACACAGGAAGTGTTGTGAGGGTCACTGCAGGGAAAGATCCACCTTATAGACACGTGATGTCTGCAGATCAGAATGTACACACAAGTCTATGTTCTATTCCTCCCTGTGTCTCCTCAGCCTGATTAATGATAACAGTGTGGGATGAACAGTCTGCACGGTCTGCAGGCACACTCCTCTGCCTATCGCAGAATCACTATCAGGCATTTCCTGCATGTTTTCACTGGGCTTGCAATCGGCATTCTTGGCATGAAGACTATAGCTGAACCTGCTGTCTAGGACTTGGAATTAAACACTGGTATACAGGAATACTCTCTATATATTTTCTGTGCATTTAAAAAATAAAATTAAGCCATATGGAAATCTTTATATAATATACACTACAAAACTTACACTGTGCAAAACAAAGTAACCCATAGCCAGCAAGCATGACTTGGCTTGTATTGGTTTAGCCCTATGTAGGCAACAAAAGCTTAAGCTTTTTGGGCCACTTGCACATAAGCACTTCAGTAGTTAAGCCGGCCACACACACTAGACAGATTCTTCTTCACAGCAGGAAGTATCTGGCAAACTGGATAATTTCCCCCTAGGGAAAGGTCCTGGTATCGGTGCCGCACACTAGTTGCTACTGTGAACCATAATCTGTAGTGTGTGGCTAGTTACCGTGGCAACCCTTAAAACAACTCCATGCCTTTCAAAATATCGCTAGCTTAGGTCTGATCATCAGTCAGGAATTCTAAACGATAACAATCAGACTCAAGCGTTTTGTCTGTGTTTTCAAAATCCATCGGCTCAACACACTACATTATGCGTCCCCCCTGCCAAAAAAATGAAATGATATGACCAATAACACTAGAACACATTCAGAATATAGGAACAGGAATAATACCTCTCTAAATGGCGACAATGTTTAATAAATGGCAGCTGTAATAAGAAGCAATGCTCCTCTTATAAATAAAAGGATACCTAAATAGACTAGGGCCGCAGAACAGTACATATAATACTCAGCGCCAGCCAAGAGGTAACCAGCTGTGGGACCTCTATTTGATGTGGCACTATAGCGAGACATAAAAGGACAGGGGGCACTGCAGTGTGGTATATAATGCATTAGGGTGCATGACTAAGGGACATTTTAAGGACTGTTGTACTACAGTGAGGAAATTGCAAGAACTTATAAGCTTATAAGTAGCCAAATTTATAAGCACTGTATAATACATTTGCATCTATTAATGAGACACTTTTCATACACTCGTTATATAATAATAAAGAATTTAAGTTTAATGTGCCAATTTTGTTTATATATAAAAAAATATATATATTTTACCAATAGTTTAATTAGAAAGTACTCTAGGACTAATGGCCACAGTTTGATCCCTAAAAGACAAAGGATCCTTAGACTACATATAGATTCTAATCCTGATCCATGTGGGATCTTTTTGTAATGTTCAGGAGTAGAGAGCCTGAAACATTCATCCATGCTAGAATGATATTGAATCTCTAAATCCTAAACATTCATTTACAATCAACCTAAGACCAGGATTATTTGCAGCATTACTCTAATTAGTGAGAGATGTGTCTGCAGAGTACATCTAACAATATATTGTCATTCCAAGTGCCATTTACATGTGCTAATAAAATACTGGTGAATATTCCCAGGAGCCACAGTGGTTCTTAAACTTTACATACAAGTGAATTCTTGAGTATAAGAATGTAATATAAACCCATCTGATTTGTAGTTTTTTTTACTTTTGTCATACATTTATATTTAACCACTTTAAAATGACTTATTACTTGTATAGCGATAAATGTGCTCATTAAAGTTTCAGTGATTGACGCTCATAGATTAGAAACACATAACGCAAAGTAAGAAAACGCCTACAGACAAAACCTTATCAAGACAATGTGTCATTTTAATGAGCAAAAGTAATGCTAAAATATTATATAGAGCTACTGAATGTGTCAAGTCCTATGACCCAAATGTGAATATATTATGTCTAATTTGCTGCTATAACATGTTTGGTTATGGACGGTCTCCTAACATGATTTTATAGGACCTAAATATTCGTTTAAATCTATATAAGCCATAAAGAATTGTTAAATTCCCATTTGCTTTGGATTATTGCTTTGCCAGATTTGCTTAATATAAATCATATTATTCTATCTATTTTATGGAATGCGTTGTGCTTCTATGATTGCACAATATTGTCTGTTATATGGAGTTACAGGCAACAGTTTAAACTCTCCAGGAGTGAAATGTTTTATTAATATTTGTGATATATCCCAATTGAATGCACAGAAATTATAAATGGGTTGTCTGTAAATAGATATTAATACTGATTAAATTGAATCATTTAGTTGTAAATAATATTCAAACTTCAAAATGTTTTGCAATTAAAAATGAGTTATTGTTAAATAAAATTAAAGGTACACATATGTGCCAGTGTCCCTGAAGAGATGAATCTTATAGAGAAACAGGTCTCTTCGGAGCAAATATGTTTAGTCCAATAGCAACTCCTCAGGAAATGAACTGAATCCCTAATGACTGTAGAGTGATGTGGGATCTGCACTAAGGCCTATGCCAGGTACACACTATACACAGTGTTTATGCGGGGCAGATTTGTTGGACTGTAGACAAAATGGTCCAGAAACTTGCTCACCCGTTGATCAGATTGGCGAGTAATGCTTAAACAACCTGATCAACGCTGCGCTGATCCTATAAGAATGGAACAACACTAAATGGAGCTTGGCTGGCTATTGGGCTTACTGGTCTCTTACCGATTTCCCCAGCTATCAGACTGGTTTGGAGACGGGGAAATCATAAGAATGTGTCTCCAGCTTTATAATCACATAAAAATAAACTAAAAGTTGCCAGAGGTCTCTTTATTTTGTGGTGTTGGGCCCTTAGGTGGTAGAAAATTGCTCATTTGAGATAATGGTCTGTAAGAATAAATGTTTTTTTGTTTTTTTTAAATAGCTGTAAGAATTGTATTTATTTTTTAGAAATTGTTCTATTGGATGTATAGAGCTGGGAAAGGCAATAGTGAGGCCTGGCTCCTGTAGAGACAAAGTGGACCTACATTTACAAAACTTTATTTCACTACAGAGGATTCCACACCACAGAAACGTCCAATATATATTATGATAGGAGACAGAAGTGTGTACAGAATCCAGAGAAGAGGGCACACAGCACATGCTACAATCTATTTCTTTTCACTAGCAGCCAGTGTAGCAGGTTATATTACCCGCTCTCCTCCTTACCTATGAAGGGGTCCGCGTGGAGTAATGGTCTCAGGGAGATAGTCTACAAGAGGTGCCCAGCATCCGCCATTGCAGGGCATAGGAAGAGGCTGTGGCTGATTACTTTCCAGTATGTTTAGCATCCAGCTGATGTAAGGAGACACCGGATCATCTGCAAAACAGAATATAGTAGTTTAGTAATGTAATAAAACATTTCAAAAAATAGATAAAAACTAGCTAAACTAATAATAACATTTTCACAGTATTGTATACTAGCATTAGAAGATATGAGACCGGCCTACCCAACCTGCGGCTCTCCAGGGGCCAGATTTACTAAGCTGCAGGTTTGGTTGGAGATGTTGCCCATAGCAACCAATCAGATTCTAGCTTACTTTCTCTAGTATGTAATAGGAAAGAGAGAGATATAATCTGATTGGCTGCTGATTGGTTGCTATGGGCATCATCTCCAATTTTCCAAACCCGCAGCTTAGGAAATCTAGCCCCAGGTGTTGTGAAACCATGAGCCCTAACATGCTTTGTCAGGTATCAACTATACTGTTCTAGACCAGTGCTCCTCCTTTTCTCACCCTCGGCACACCTAAGCCCATCCCAGAATTCCGCGGCACACCTAAGCCCTTCCCAGAATTCCGCGGCACACCTAAGCCCTTCCCAGAATTCCGCGGCACACCAAAAGCAAAATATACAAAAAAAAAAGGAATTGCAAAGTGCATACACAGATATTACATTTAATTGTTATTTTTTATTTTATAAAATTTAAAATCCCAGCTAATAATTTTTTTTCTTATAACTAATTTAACTATGTTAGCCCCCATCATGCGTCTGCAGCCTCCCCAGTAGCCCCCATCATGAGTCTGCAGCCTCTCCAAAAGTCCCCATTCATGTGTCTCCAGCCTCCCTAGTAGTTCCCATTCATGTGTCTGCAGCCTCCCCAGTATCCCCTTATTTCCTTAAGGCAAGGTCTTTCAGTGCTTTTTCTCCTGTTGGAGGCATTGCACCACGGCACACTTAGCAACATTCTATGGCACACTGGTGTGCCACAGCACACTGGTTGAGGAGCACTGTTCTAGACGACATCCTAGGCACCTAATATACATAAACCTTTCAACCGAGTTGTTTCAATTTGCAGCTAACAGTTGATGACATAAGTGCATGAGTTGTGTCATTCAGATCACTGTTCTTAAAATACTTTTGTTTAACTAAAATTTGTCAAGGTTTGTTGTAAAAAAAAATTTATTTTTTATTTCAACAATAAATGACTGCAAATTACTTTCTAGAGTATTATATATTGAGAAACAATTTTATGGCCTTTGTACAGAATTTGATGAACAGAAACCATAATTGGCTGCTAGATTATCATGCTGCATTACAAACCCAGAGGCCAATTCAACATTGTAACCCCTATTCTAATTTAATTGTAAGAATGTTATTTTACATTAACTGACCCTATATGGAGATATAGAGTGGGTGAGAGACAAATTAAGGAATGGGGCGGAAGGGGAATTTAAAGCGGCTTTGGAAAAAAAAATCTTCAAGAAGCCACATGCCAGCAACATAGTCTGTAGGCGGAGCTAACAGAGGTAAGTGGCATTAGCACAGAATAAAGAACAATAATAAGAGCAGCGCAAATATATAACGTGGGTGGGGTTATGTACCAATTCTTTACTACACTCAAATACAACATCTACGGATTAGTATTTCACAATACAATAAAGAGATTCATTGTGACCTCTATACAATGCAGGTATCATCCCCTTATTCTAGTGACTGCAAGCCTATATAGACAGCATCTTAGTGTTAATGGGATGCTTTTGTCACTTAGAATGCCCGAATTTCTAACATGATACAGCCAACAGCTGAATTCTGGTTGTATCATGTTCAAAATACTTTGCATTTAAAATCTTATTTGAAACAGGTACTTAATGTGATAGACCCAATTTCACCAAGTAATCGTTCCAAATAGTGACATGTTTTCTTGCCGAATCCGGGGAGAGAACCGGGGACGTGCTACAGCACTGTTAGGATTACGCTGTGGGACAGCTTTGAAACTTAGAGTTAGGCCGCGGGAGATGGAGGGTTAGGGTTAGGCTGCAGGAGGTAGAGGGTTAAGGTTAGGGTGAGGATTAATAAAAGGGTTGGAATTAGGGGTAATCTTCCCTTTTGGTGAAGCAGGATTCCCATCCTGACATTTCTCCGGATCTACTACTTCTAAATTTGCAGCAGTCACAAAGTAACTGCTTTCAAACGTCAGCATTTGGAAACCAATATGTTTAAAATAGAAACATCGGACTGGCAACCACACCCGTGTAAACCACCCATTACTGTCAGCATCCAGGTTCTTTTCATATTGCCTCTGGCCTACCTGCGATTATTCCCTGTATGTGCTATGGCCAATTCTCACTGGGAAGAATGTCAAATGAAAATCAGCCAATCAAAGTCAATAACAATAAAGCACTAACTTTTGTCATCATCATAGGAGCCTCCGGAGCTGTTACTGTATCTGGACTCCAGTCTTGTGTGAGCTCGGATCACATTCCCAAACCTTGCAACAAATCCGAAAGTTAAGAAAAAATATTTACACACACAACAAAAATATGTCTTCCTTAAAAAAGGAAAGCAATGAAGAAATGAATAATAAATAAATCACTTGTTTATAAAATATTTCCAGTCTTAAGTATTTAAATATGAAATACTTAAATATTTCGCAATTTCCAATATTTACAACTCAAGGGGGTTTACAGATTAAACCTCCATATTATACAAACTAATCTGGTCTAAAAATAAAAGATATGTTTAGATTAGTAAAACTGTCAAAGTGCAAAATGTGGATATTATCGTTCAGCTATTATCTTATCCCCTTTATGTTCAAGAGTCGCCTGTGTTTGTATAGTAATAGGTTTCATAAATACCATCTAAAGATTATCTGAAATCCCGTATTTACATTTTATCCAAGATAAAGATTTATCTCTGTCTAGAATAGAGCCTTCCATATGTGAACAATCAGGGTTTAGGATGACATACAGTGTGTGTGTTTACAGCTGAATCCTTTGTGGACACATTAATAACGGGGACCTTGAGGGTATAGAATTGTGAAACCCAGATGAAGAAAAGGTGTGGAGTGTGTGCATGTTATGATGTATATGCGTTATGCAGTATTGTCATCCCTTTGAGATGTTCTAAAAAATATTGATCGTTATTAACCCCATAGATCCTTGCTGCAATTACACTGCGATTTCTGTACGGCTCTGGATATTTGTACTTATTTCAGTTCCGATGGCAGGGTGAGCACTAGCGGCAAGAACGCACAGCATATAGTGCAAGCGTGCCAGATGCAAGCCACCCTGTCCAGATCCCCGATCTGTCCCCATTTACGTAAAGACAGATTGGAAATCTTAAGGTAGGGGTCACCCAATGGCACTCCCCAGCAAAGGTCGATACAGTGGGGACCGAGCTCCGTCTGCAGCAATATCGTTAATTTGCATCCGGTGCAATTAAACAGATTGCAAATCACTGCTCCCATTACCCACCTGTCATCAGAGTCTTTAGCCAGTCTGTTTTCTTCCAACTCAGGAAAGCCATCCTGACCGGCCACCACTGTATTGCTGCTAGAGGTGGTTCCTGTAATTAATAATAAATAAAAGTATATGTATAAAGAGTATGTATAACGTATGTTTCTATATACTTTGGTTTTAGATTTTCTTTTATCCTTCTTCATCCATTACAACGTTGAGAGGAGTTTGAAGTCCTTCTATACAAAGCCTTCCCTATCCATCGTCTCACATTCTGGGCCGTATTCAAAGATCCGTCTGGCGTTCGGAGCACACGGACGGAGCAAGTAACACCCACAAAAACCCCAGTCCCTTCCCTTGCTAATCCGTGACCACGGAGACTTCCGCCTCCATAGACCAGCTGTAACTTTCCGTGGCCATTTCCGAGCGTATGTGTCCTTCGTCCGCTTCCCTTAATTTAAATGCCCCCCGCCCATTTCTATGTAAATTCCTTCCTGTGTATTTTTCCGTGTGTATTTACCCATGTCCGATTCACGAGTCCGTCCGTGAGGCATTCCGCGTGTATAGTCTACATGAACAGCGTATAAAAAGTTACTACGCATGCGCAGTTTAAACATACCTGAAAATACGCGTGGAAAAACGGATCTCTGAATACGGCCCTCTGTGGTCATTGTTTTCCTGTGGTTACAAGGCCTAGTGTGTATATACTTGTGTCGTACTATGTGAATGTTCCTTACTCATTACATTTTCTCAGTCTTGGAAAGCACTGAGTGATCCTATCTCTATGACAGTATCCTCTAATCTACAAGCAGCTGCTTTCTATAGTTCTTTCTGTAGATCTAAGCACTTATTGCTAAGAGAGCTTCAAAGAAGAGCAGGTTTACATAGTGGTGTCAGGCTGCTCATCTTCTGTGTGTGCAGGACGAGAGCTGATTTCACAAGGCAAATACCAAGATCCAGATCGTAACAAGAGTAAAGAATAAATCCTTGTGGGTAGAAGTCTTTTTTTTTTTCTTAGATCATTCACTTTGCTACAACACACTTTATAGTTAAAAGTTAAAAGCACATGAAGGAGCAGATAACAAGGCTGCACTCCTAAGAATAAGACTTTACAGATCAAAACACGTTCCTCCTTTACCGGAGGGAGCAGCAGAAGCCTTGTTGCTGGCAGTGAAGCGATAGAAGGGAGGATTATCACAATGCTGAACTATAGGGTTCACAGGATCAGTCTGCTGAAGCTCAAAGAGAAGCTCTTCCATCGTCTGGATGGTGTTATTTCTGCACAAGTAGATTGCCACTTTTTTGATCTGTGGGATGAAAATAATAATGTTAATAAAGTTTCTCAGCATAGCGACTTGAGTGGGTTGCACTTCTGCCTCACATAGCGGAGGTCATGAGTTCGATTCCTGGACTAGGTCTTATCTGTGTGGAGCTTGTATATTCTTCCTCTGGGTGCTCGTTTCCAATCACACTCTAAAAACATTCTAGTGGGTTGCTGACTCAAAGTCATCCCTAGTCTGTCTGTCTGCGTGTGTGTTAAGGAATTTAGACTGTGTAACAATGGGGCAGGGACTGATGAGAATGACTGTTAAAACAGTCTAAGGTTTATACTGACTTTAATTACATGTATTGTCCGGGAATCAAACTCATGACCTCAGCGCTGTGAGGCAAGAGCGCTACTCACTGAGCCACCGTGCCGCCCAATGAAAAAATCATCAGACAGAATCTTACATAGGGCAGTAGACTGGTATCACTGCTGACCCCACACAGACTGATTAGAAACTGCAGCGTTATGCGAAGATTGTTGCTCCACTTTTCATTATTGGCCAAGGCATTCCACGCGTTTTCCACCTCTTGGCCAGGCACCTCGTCCCCATACTACACAAGAGACACAAAGAAACATCACATGTCACACGTGAAGAGTACAATGTAATGACAAAGAGCTGCAGAGAACTGATGGAAGAGAAGAACAAATGTCCCATTTATTTCTGTCCCTTATGAATGGTTAATTCTCAGTATAGATTTGTGCTTTATCTACTGTCGGGGATACTTGAATGACAATAATGCAGACTTTCAAGACAAGAGTAAAACGCGGGGTAGAGAGATCCAATTTTGCCCTATTGTCATGGACTTGGATCAGATGGAGGACGCTTTTCCGCTCTGCGCATGTGTCCGTGTTACCTGACCGCACCGTGAACCATTTAGACTTAAGAGCAAAGATCCTTGAAACCACCTTCCAAAAGAGGGGGTTAGTTGTGATCGCGAGTGGGTGTGGCTTATTTTGTACAGTATACGCGTGCCATCATGCTGTGTATCCATCAAGACTTACTCACCGCTATTATGCAAATGAATGGATATCGGAAGACTACTGTTAGTTATACAATGTCAACCATTGCTCAGAGATACAATCGCAATACAATACATTTTACTCTTTATAAGCCCCTGGGTTTTAATTATTTGGTTACAGCATTGGTTTCCTTGTTCTGTCTTTAGAACTATATACATAATAATGAAAAATGGCCGCTCTAAGGCCATAACCAGAAACATTTGAACAGAATCAATTACCGTATTTTTCGGACCATAAGACGCACCTAGTTTTTAGGAGGAAGAATACAGAAAAAAAATATTTTGAACCAAATAGTGTCCAGCACCCAGCATCACCCATCATGTCCTGCA
>WWET01001861.1:96316-106463 GCA_011038615.1 Limnodynastes dumerilii | reverse complement strand
GGGGCCCGACTGACCTGCTCATACCCCAAGGTGAGTATTCGGACCATAAGACGCACACACTTTTCCCCCACTTTTTTTGGGGAAAAAAGTGCGTCTTATGGTCCGAAAAATACGGTAGTTATAACTCAGAGCGACATAAGGAACGGTTTAAGTTAAGATAAGCTTGCTGATATAGGAGTATACCCTACCGCCAGAGCTTTGATATTTTTTTTACCCATAACCCTTTGCTCAAATGATCCTGACATCATAGATTTAAATAAGGCATCCCTAATGCAGGAAGCAGAATGATTGGACAGAAGGTCGTGACAGCATACACACGTAACATAAGGAATGTTCCACTTGCTCATTCAGATAAAATGAACACTGTTTGTTATATTATACGATATGAAAATACAAATATAATGTAGTGGATCAGATATTCGTTTACCCTTTGCTAAACCATATTTTCTTCCATTGATCCCCATTAGAGTTGCATTTCATAGTGCATTATACGGCCAGCACGCTGGGCCTATTACCTTTGCAGTCATGTACATGAGATTATTAAGCACGAGTGAGGTGGCCTCAGGAGATCCCCATCCATTCCCTTTGAGGCCACAGATGTTCGTTATCTCTCCATCCCTCTCACTGACGTCTTCCTCCGGGGTACTGGGGCTGGAGTCTGGTAGAAGGAGCCTGCTGTCCACCATCTCAATGTTATGGAGCCAGGGCAGCAGGTAGGTGAGCATGATCTGACGCCCGTTAGGATGAGTAGTTGAAAATCTTTGACTTACTTCTGTTGACAAACACAAAACAGAGAGATCAGTGGAACATGTAATATATATTCCTGTACTATGTTATCTCAGATGAGCTGAGCAAGTCTAACACTGCTTCTAACAGAGGTCCTGCAATGATATATTACTAGCGGCATAACTAACAGAGGTGAGAAGGGGAGAGGCATAGCAGCAGCTCACCCTCCACCCACGGGGTATACACCAGGAATGGCAGCTGTCAGTGGGTGCCAGGTAAGGCAGAGCTCAGCACTATGCAAGTTACTTATAAAGGGCCAGATCCAGAGCTACGATTTTACTACGCTGTGTACTTATGCTAGTGTACCCTCTATGCACTCCCCTCCGCGCACCCCTCTCCTGTACGTATTTTAGGTGCCTTGCACTTTCCATACCCTACCTTAACTTTATGCTGCGTAACCACTAGCGGAGGGACTTCACACACGTAGCTACGCTGCTAAGCCCGCCCAGACTGTAATGATTTAAATGCCTCACCCCGCCTTCAAAGCGTAAATACTGGTGGCGTATGGCTGACACGCCCCTTCGTAAGTTGATATGCTACTGATGCGTGACTGCCCCTGTGACTAATTTATGCTAGTGGCTAGCGTAAATTCACGCGCGGACGTTGTGCTGGATCTACCCCAAAGAGTGCTGAGTGTCATTATTTATAATAGTGCAGAGCATTTGGCATCCACGCTGCGCACACGCTGGATATAGAATCCAAAAGGTTGAACAGTCCAGTCCGCAGCCCATCCCCTGTACAGGGTTAGAGTAGTGGATCATAGAGAACATATGGCTGCTGATTTGATCCCTATGTTTACCTTTTCATCCTGTTTAATCTACCAGTGAAGTTACAGTAATGTATTCAACAGCAAAGGCATGAGAGCAATACAAACCTAGATCCTGCTTACTAGAAAAGAAAAAACAAGCCCTGAAATGACTCATGCACAGAGTTCCTTCTAAAATCACTGTGCCATGGTCATGGATACTTGCTTTGTGCTGATCAAAACATTCAATCAGTAAAGGAAATCAGGACAGATGATGATAATTAAGATCCTCAAGTGAAGCTGTTATGGCCTTTTCCTAGCACATCTAAATGGGCCGAATCGTTTGGCTCTCTTACAGATGCCGCATTATGCAGCCATGTAATAAGGCTTTGCTGGATAGCAAGATAGGATTTTGAATGGTACTCTAACGATCTGATTCAATAAACTGCAGGAATAAGTGTGAAGTACGTCTATTTCGGTGAGCTACATTCGCAGATTTGAATATACTCCTCTATGAGGTCGGAACTAAAATCAGTGATGTAAATTTGAGGAAAAAGCACAGCGACGAATAATTAAATCAGGCCCTAAAGCTGGTCACGTACTAGAGCGATTATCAGGCCGATCCTCCAATTATCGCGGATTGGAGGAAATATCGCTGTAGTGTGTGGAGTGTTACAGAAAACAAACGATAATGGTCTCTGAGAGGCCAGCGGCAGATAATGGCATCTTTCGGGGGTTCCCAGTTGATTATCTTTTCTCGGGTCAGATCTTGTGCTGTGTGTGAGCATTGCAGGTAATCGTTGAATCATTTTACATATTTTTTCTTCTGATGCTAAACACCTTTGAGGCGTAACTATGTAAATCTACAACTCTCATAACAGCAGCTTTCTGTGTATTACACCGGATACACATTCAGGTGATCTCGTTTTTACAGTGACAACATGTACGATGGACGTGAAAAGACCTCGGATGTTGCTACAAATTTCATTCTGTGTGCACTTTACGCTTCCTGCTCTGGACGGCCGCCTTCAAGGGTGCTGTCAATTACCCTCTGCACTGCCTTTTATTTAAATCATTAGGACACATCTGATCAGAATGTCACATTATCGCACAGTGTGTGTGTAAACTATATAGTACGATAAACTGTTGCACATTTATTTATCTTTCCAGATGATAATCGCATACCAATTGACACCAACTTCAGGAATTTTTATCTATAGGAAAAATTGAGACAATTGTTGGAAACATCCGGTCCGGATTCACAGTTACGTAGGTTTCGTAGTAGCTCAATTCTTAAAACAACATACGTAAAACAAAAACTACGTAACTGTGAATCCGGACCCTCATGCTGTGACGATAATCGCTCTAGTGTGTGGCCAGCTTAAGTCTATTTTCCCAAGACATTTTCTTTCATTAATTATAATAGTTAATAGGATATATACAAATGTTATAGCACTTATAAGTACAAATGCCCGCTGGACACACGCGGTGGAGGAAAGCATGTTGTAGGGTAACCAATCATGAGAACACAATCCATTCTAATTTACTCAGAGCTGCCCTTAGCATTTGAGAGGCCCCCAAAACATTCACAGCGGTCTTATTCCAACCGCTGCTACTCCTCAGCATCCTCACACCCAGAACGCTAATGTACTATCGTGAGTCGTGGTTCTGTGTCTGAAACGGTCAGGGAAGAAGTAGTAGTAGCGAAGGGAGTAAGACTTGCAATCTCAGAATAGGGTAGGGGCAATGAGTCACTACAACCCCTACCTTATCCACTCAAAGGCACTAAGGTTGGTACTGAATTTACTAAGCACAACGTTTATACCTTAAGGACTGTTCACAAATGAATACAAGTTTCTGCATAGAGAAATTCCATAGGAAGACATACCTGAGAAGAGGGGGAGTGTAAGTTCCGGGTACATCCGTGCCAGCTCATTAGACAGTCGGATTAAGGAGACGCTGTACAGGGGTGGCAGGACCCCATGCGTCCCATACAGGATACTTCCAGGCTTCTGATCCGCTACTTTCTTGGAATATACAAAAAGTTTTCCTTCAAGCACCTAAAGGATGAATAAAACGATTACCTGACCACCTGTACAATATACTAATGTCAACTCTGTGAATGTCCAGATCGCAAAAGCGACATTTAATAGCATTTCAATAAAACATCCTGTCTCCTGGGAGTAGAACGCTCTACTCATCTAAACAAACCTGAGACTGATCCAGACCTACGCCGCTGCACTGTGCGAACGAACACACAGCGTAAGCTACATGCACTGCCCCGGTCCGCCTGTAATTACACTCTGTTACATCGGCTGAAGGCTACCCTGACTTTAGCCAACGTAACAGAGTGTAATCACGCCCGGACCCGGGGCGTAATCTCTAAACCCTGCCCTTCCTGCCCCATCTCCCGCCTACCTTCCCTAAGTCTAGCGTAATCGCGGTGAAAGTAGGCTTGGCACGCCCCCTCCACCGTAATTACACTAGACTAAGGGACGCTCGATCCTAAACTAGGGTTTCTCCTAGTTACGCAGGGCAAAATCTTCCTGGCGCATCCGCAGATCGGCTAAACAGTAACTACGTAGGCAGGCGAAGGTCTGGATCACGCCCTAAAAGATCCTCAGATCTGATTGTCCCTCAGCAGCTTTTGCGGTCTGCGCCCACAGACTTATGTGAAATGTGACTCATGTCACTTCCGACAGTGAGTTCCGGCGGTTATTGCAAGAGAATGGGACTTCTTATTGCACTGTGCCAGGGCAGAAGGGAGGGACATGAGAGTCCATGGCAATGTATTTATAAACAGCGCTTAGCACTTATATATGGAGTCCTAACAGTTGACAGCCTCTGTGTACCTACGCAGAGCACTCTCCACCTCATCCAGACTTGGGTCCCGCCTCCTCGCTTTGGGGCCCGAGTCTGGATGGGGCAGAGGAGCGGTCAAAGACTCCTTGTATGAGCGTTGAGCACGGTTTATAAATACATTGCCAGCAGCTCTTATCTGCCGCTATAACCAACACATGCACAATGCTTGTACTGATTGCACTGTGCATGTAGACAGCTGTCAGCTGCTGACAATTACATAGTGCTCTGAATCCAATCTTTGAGTGTGATTACGGTTGATAAATAACCTGTAAAACTAATTATAATTTGCGCTCAGAACTCTTACACTGAGTGCTTACTGCTGTCTAACCTGCCAGTCACTGCCATCTGTCATTCCTGGCATGTACTCTGTGGGTGCAGGGTGGGCAGCTGCCATGGGCCCCCCTCTCCTCTAGTTCCTGTAGTAGCCACACCCCCTGCACCACTGCAATGTACACAATACATTCGTTCTCTTAATATGGACTGTTCCAGATTTGGCCACAATTTTCCTTTTGCAGGAGTCAAAAAACATATACTAGGTACCCTAAGTCTGTCTGTGGGAGGGGAATGGTTAGTGGTATGATCACACAGATGCAAAGATAATTTGCGGGCCTGGAATGTGGATCCTTATGCATCTCTTGCACAAGGATCCAATCGCGTCATTAACATTTCCCACATGTGAGGTCCTCCGCCTTTCTTCAGAACACTTTTAATTTTACACATGCACAAACATTCAATCCATAAAGCATTGAGAAGATGAGAAAGCTTCCGCTGATGCTTCACATTCAATCAGCACCAAATCTTTGAGTTAAATTTGGGCTAAATATGAATACGCACAGACACATATGTTCCCTATAGAGACTGGCTATAGCAAGTCTCCCATGTTAACTTACCTGCATTAGCTGCACCGAGATCTCATAGATTTCACGGTTGGTGTCAGATGCCTTGAACAGCACCAGGTTCAGCAAAGTCACTATGTCAAATGGATAATTCCTACAAATAAAAACAAAAGCTCAATTCTTATTAAACATCATTCATCAGGTTGCTTTGCATAGCAAGATGTATAACCTTGAAATATATGAAGAGACAAACATCCGAAGAATGCTAGAAATTTGGCATCAATAAGAAATATACATTTTCAGCTGAAGATCTGCACATAAACCTCTTTACCAAAAAGCATTGAGGGCCACATTTACTAAGCTGCGGGTTTGGAAAAGTGGAGATGTTGCCCATAGCAACCAATCAGATTTTAGTTGACATTCTCTAATACAGTGATGGCTAACCTGTGACACGCCACGAGTCCCAGCATGCCTTGACTGCAAAAGTATAGCGGATACCTGACAAAGCATGATGGGAAGTGTAGTTTCACAACACCTGGCGTGTCAGAGGTTAGCCATCACTGCTCTAGTATGTTAAAAGTAAGTGAGAGCTAGAATCTGATTGGTTGCTATAGGCAAGATCCCACTTTTCCAAACCCGCAGCTTAGTAAATCTGGCCCTGAGAGTAGAAGAAGTCTATTCTTTTTATTGAGGTATATTAGGTTATGAATTATGGGGATCAAGGCCTCACGCAGAGTTGTATCAATTTTGGTTCAGACATATTTTGCAATTTATCTTACTGCAAATGCTCAGAACACGGGTACATGAAAATCAGCAAACCTATCGGCTGCACTTAATCTAGGCGTATAATGTTAGGTCCCGTTCAGAAAGGGTGTGTTTGTGCAATCTACTGTATTTCCTATGCTCATTTCAGAAAAAAAGGGGACGTTTAAAGAATAGTTTTAATTCCCGTTAGCCAATTCTACTATTTTCAATGATATTTTGAATCCAGCTGTGCAACATATCTGGCCTTGCACAAACATACCAAGGCATCCTACCCCTCTGTCAGCAATAGCATCTAGGACATATGTGCACCGGCAAAAATAGGAGGCCTATTAGAGGCCTCTATAGAAGCATTCATTAACAGACCATGGTTATTGTCCAACCAAAACATTCCAATCTGTAACACCCTCAGACTAGCTGAAAACTCTCCCTAGCCCACTCTCCTGTCCTTCTCCCTGTCCTTCTTTACCCCATCATCCACCCTCTTCTCCTTAGCCATTTACCTCCCCCTCTCTACGCACCCACAACCTTCACTCTCTCCCATCATATTCCCCTCTTCCCTCTGCCTGGCCATCACTCGCTTAGTTGTAAAGCCTTACAAGCAGTGCTCTCAATCTTCTCGTCGTCCATTTACCCAGGCCTCATCTCAGTCTCACCGTCGGTTCATTGGAATCTGAGTTGTAACTGGTTTCTGTCTAGTTTGTCATTATTCTGTCATAACCTGTATCACCTTGGTAGTTGTGTTGTTTATACTGTGCTGTAATCTGTACGGTGAGGCAGACCCTTTGTGGCGCCATATAAATAAAGGCTATCATTAATATTATTAATAATAATGGTCCGGATTCAGAGTTACATAGCTTTCGTCTTATGAACGTTGTTTTAAGAATTGAGCTACTGCATAGTAGCTTATTTACACTATCTACGTACCATTTATGTATGTAAGTTGCGTATGTGCGGTCTAAAGACAGAAAAGGTACGTAGGTAGCGTAAATAAGCTACCACGCATGCATAGTAGCTCAATTCTTAAAACAACGTACGTAAGATGAAATCTACGTAACTGTGACTCCCGACCAATATTATTCATTATGTTAATAATCATGTGGATGGTTTGAAAAGTCAGAATTACTGACAGGAAGTCTGCAGTGTGTAAGAAAAACATTTCCCTCTAGGGGCCAGAGTTTCTAAGCTGCAGGTTTGGAATAGTGGAGATGTTGCCTATAGCAACCAATCATATTCTAGCTGACATTCTCTAGTATGTAAAAAGAGAGTGAGAGCTAGAATCTGATTGGTTGCTATAGGCAACATCTACACTTTTCAAAACCTGCCGCTTAGTAAATCTGGCCCTGGATCTTTAACTATTCTAAACATTTTATTGGTAACTTTTTTCCTAGAAATTTATTCGCATTTCAACTTCAGTGTTTGTTAAATACTTAAAAGTCAATAAATAACAATATTCCCCACGTAACAGAGAAAAGAGCTATGTGTAATCTATATGTATAAATGTAGTTAAACTTTACTAAACGTGTTGTGAGAACTGTGTTACTGATAATTTAGAGTTTACACATCATTTGTGCCAACATGAGAATTTCTACCTCATGAAATATTATTATTCCCCCGGGAGAATATTAATAGCTCCATAAGCTGTCTAAAAGTCAGTGATAAGGGTAAAGTCAGCTGAGGCAGATTAAGCTTCTCTGTGATTTTCCACAATGCTCAGAAACTGGGAAATTGCTATAATCAGGTTCCCAAATGGAAACCTGACCCGTTTCTAGAACAATCTGCCCAGCCTCATCAAGCATGAGGACAAAGAGAAAAGGAGAGGTCATGTTCAAAAGGTCTTTTCTTTTCAAGAGCAATTATAAGTGCTGCCAAATTCGCATCTCTACATTTCATTTTTATGAAGGGGGGGGGGGGGAGGTGACAATTCTGTAAGATCACATAATCATGTCAAATACACAAAACAGCCAAAAAGAAAAAAGAAAATGTATTATTTTCTTAAAGTAACGCATCTTTTCCTCTTATTTAATTGAACCATCACAAAATGTAGTTTATGACCAAAAAAAAAAAATTTTTTGACTCTTTGATGTGAAAATATGAGGCAAGTGTCTTGTGTCTGTGTACAACGAATTAGTTCCAGAATTTTTTCTGACATTTGATATATGACAGTAGATTTGATGTCAATTTGTGCAGATTATAAAAAAAACTATTTTGTAAACAATTGTGTCGATATCCAATGGTCATCATGTCCACTCATCCTGATTTAAGAAAGGGATGAAATCTTTTTTCCATGCAGTATTATACAGTGAGGATGAATAAATTGATCACAACGATTATGTATTTTGGATATATTTACACATACGACCGTTATGCTAATCTGTAATTATTATTCAGATTGAGCAAATATATTATATAGATTCTTTATCTATTAAACTTATTCAGTATCAGTTATATACTTTTGGTCTTTATATCAGCTTATGACCCTGGGATGTGTAAAATGATAGTCGCTATTTTCTCTTTAAATTAACTATTTACTATTAGATTACCTATCATAGCATTTTCATATGTTTTATATAATTACAGACATATGATGCGATAGGATAATGTATAATATCATTATAAACTTGATATGCATTAGCACAAACTTATTTACAACTTCTGTCTAATCAAATAAAACAGTGGTTTGTTTAAATATTTTTGCTTCCGTTTATTAGAGGGTTGATACATTTGCTTTTGTTTGTTTCATCTCCAAGATCCTAGGCTTCTCCTTTAATGATTTAAATATAAATACTTTGTATATTTTTGAAACAAAATTAATTTGTTTTGTTTTCCTTTGTAACGTTTTGCGGTTCAGGTGTTTCCTTGATTGATCTCCTGCGGTCCTTGCTGATTGGTAGCCAGCAGGATAAATACACGGGCATTACTCACCTGACCCACAGCCTCCTATGACGAAGCTCAGGCGAAACGCACGCGTCGGACACTCTTCCTGCCTCCATGTGCACTGGAGGCGGTGATCGTGTAACAGGATCGTGTTGATTATTTGCTGCATCCGTGACCCATACCTCCAGGGGAACTTGTAGGGCAAGTATACTGCCTAGGAATAGGCGAAGTGCAGGCCGTGAGGCCGCTATGGGGGGCATTGTTTTAGGGATAGTGATAGCCTCCGTTATGGGTTGCAGCAATTAATTTCAATATATTTATGTACCACTCCTGTCTTGTTTAAACAGTTTTTACTGATTGTTATACATACAAAAAATAATTGCTTTTTATCTTTCGCCCTATTTATGTGTATTGAATGACACTATACGACTTCATATAATATCTGTAATTTGAATTGTTTAAATTTAAATTTTGTATTTTTTGATTGATTGGTTCTATTTTTACAAAGGTATAAATTTCTACATTTTTTGGACAATTAGTGCCCTTGTTAAGAGTTGTGCTGTAGAGTTGCCATGTCTGTGTGGTGACTCTGAATTACTTTACCTTGAAGTATTTTATAACTCTAAGGTGCACCTGTATTTATTGTGTCTATGAGATATAGAGCTGTGCAGTACAGTAATTGTTTTCTTTGTATTAGATAGTAGAGGCACAAGAAATGCATAACAGAATTTCCCATCATCACATGAGGTGAGAGCACCCCCATAATGAGGGTTTTCATGAGTGGGGAACAGATAATATGTATACATTCAAATGACACTGCGATGCCGCAACATTATTATATTATATACAGCATGTTGTAAAAGAAAGAATAACATAAAAATAATTACAAACCTGTTTACTAATGCTCTGTCTTTTAATAGTTTAGTTCTAGAATATTTTAATGGTTCTATTAGAATGTACACTCATATTTTTTTTAAAAATTACTCTTAAATTCCTGTATAAATAATAAAATGGCAAGAAAATATTCTTTAAAGAGAACAACACAGCAATCTGTTCTGGGTGTAGCTCTAGGGAGTATTGCCACAGATGTTCATAGCAGAAATACCTGTTTCCACAAACAGATGCGATAGCCTTGAAACACCCAAACGTGAGCTGATAAGATACAGTGTGTCTGCGGTCAATGGCCTCATTAAAGCTCTAAGTGAAACAAGCATTGGCATCGAGCCTTGTGCATTAGTCCCCACAAATTATTGTTAATTAACACTACATGCCTCTTTCC
>WWET01001861.1:79591-89990 GCA_011038615.1 Limnodynastes dumerilii | reverse complement strand
GCGGAGTTTCCTTCGCACAGTTAGACAAGGTAGCCCTAAGGTACCTAAAAATGGGGGGTGAGGGAGGGGAGCGGAGAAGTGTCCATAGTCATTAGAAAATACTATTTATTTATCCTACCTGAATACCAAAGCATTGGTTCTTCCAAACCCCAACACGAGAGACTCTGTGATTTCTATGCTCTCAAGTCTCATCATAGGAACCAGCTGCTTGAGAAGGACGCTGACTGAAGGGGTTCCTATCACCTGGAAATACAAAGCCATTGATTCATGCATGGTCCCCCATGTCCACGTCAGGAGCCTATGTTCCTTGTAAGTTCTATCGGCATGTAAAGATTCAGCTGTAAAGTGCGTAGGGAAACTATACCCCTATTATACACAGAAGGTGATGAGAGCCGTGTATGATATGCTTGAAACAAATGTCATGATATTATTGATTTGTATTATTTTAGTTATCATTTTTAGACATATCTACACAGTCTTTCTTTGTACAATACATTTTTTAAGTCAACACTTACAATAAGCAATATTCATCCTTTGTAAGTAGGATTAATTCTCTTTATTTAGATAATGTTTCATTGGAGTAACAAGAAAACATCCCACCTTGTTATCGTAGCTGATTGACCCATCAGGAGTTGTCGCCATGATTTCTGGAGTTGATGCTCGTAAGTGTCCAGGGCTCATAATACTGGGTCTGGCCACGCCAAAGCAGAGGATAAGATAGTTCCGCCACAGTGTCACGTAGTTGTCGCCGCTGCCGGCTGTACTGGTTTTCTTTGCGTTAATTGGACTACTGTATAAATAGAAAATAAAAGCATATCAGATGATAGGGTTATAGAATACGCTATGAAGCTTTAATCCTGGCAGAGCGATGTTTATGGGACACATAGGGAAAAGATTTCTCTAAGCAGAAAGTTCTGTTATACAAGATAGACAGTAGATGTTTCAGTATCTAAAGTGTTTGTTGATTTACAATGACCTATTTCAGTAGCAATCATAGGAAGGGGGATATATAAGGGGGTCTGGAGATGGCACACTATATAAGGGCATGTTTTATATTTAGCGGGTGAATGGCATATACTATAATATACATGGGGTATATTAGTATTTGGAAATGGCACAGAATATAGACCCCTTATATACCCAATATATTATAACATGAGCCATTCCCTCATCCCTAGACCCCCAATATACTCTACATGGACTTTATTTAGTGTGCCATCTCAAGACCCCTAATACAGGGCCACCCTTAGTCATGGGAGGGGCTAGGGGCAAAGCTTCCTCGGACCTCTTCCCTTCCAGCCAATGTATGCGCAGGTCGGCAGCTTCTCTCCGCATGTGCCGAAGGCGACAAAAACTGCCATGCACGTGTCAGTACACACGGACGGTACAGTGAAACTGCGAATGGCTCATTAAATCAATGCGCCGATTGAGCGCAACAGCTGACAATTAATCAGCTGCTGCTGCTGATTATAAGAAACTAATTTGCAGTGAAAGCTGCTGGCTAGTTGTTTATAAACAGGGTTTAGCAATGAGCGCTGTTCATAAACATCTTCTAACGACAGCCACCCGCTACATTTACACGGCTGCGACTGTCTGCTGCACTTTATTATTAGTGTGCTGCGGCTCTGTAGATGCTGCTGGGGACTAATAGCTACTAGTATACTGTAGCACGTGGCCGCAGCTCTGCAAATGAAGCTGATGAGGAGACCTTCAGGGGCACAGGTACTGGGGCATGTTCTTCAGGTCAAACACACTAGTGGTGGCACTGCCCTATTATAGCCCACAAATATTGAAAAACCTCCTTTAAAAACCCTGTGTTTACCACAGTATTTACCCAAAATTTATAGATTAGGTTTAACAACAGACACATTTTACATCCTCATAGCTAAAGCTTATATCACTCTGATTATTTGGGATATATCTATATCTGTGTACCCCTTTATATCTACCAAATAAACTGCTGAGAGATTCCTAGGGAATGAAGCTGTATTGTCGTCCTTCCCTTTGCATAGTATGCAGTTTTGACACTTTTACATTTATACATATATGGGTGCGGTTCACCACTGAAAACAGCCCTTTTTAGAAACTTGTGACCCTGCTTAAAAAGACAAAGCTCCTGTGAACCTTCCTGCCCTGCCACAGACAGTTACGTGCCATTCCCCATTTCCCCAAACCCAACACTTATGCTAATTCTAACCCTAACCATCCCCTCCCCGCAGCCTAACCTCAAGTCTCCCCTTCTCCCATCCATCTCCTCCCCACAACCTAACCTCAAGTCTCCCATGTATCCCCTCCCCGCAGCCTAACCCCAAGTCATCCCTTCTCCCAACCACTCCCTCCCCGCTGCCTAACTCTAAAATTACCCTACTAAACTACATCCCCTCCCTGGCATTAACCGGCATGGTCGCTGGGGCGTCAGGATCCATCGGCGGGAACGCATCATGAAATTAAGAATGGGGCTATTTTTCTAAAATACGATTATCTGTTGGCTGTGTGAATGTTGAAAATGGTGGTTTTCAGTAATGCACAGAACTATAAATATATACACACACACATCCACATACATATATATATTGAGACACACACTTCAATGTACTTCATAAGACTGAAGGACCTGGAAGTATATCTCCACAATTTAATGGAAGTTTTATATTCCACGGCCTTTTTAGCATTTCCTAAGAGAACAACCACCAGCACATGATTAGGGCTCTGTACTGAGTTATAATATTTTAGAAAATTCATGTTTGATTATAAACTAAAGACATGTATTCCCTCCATGACCTAATGCTACTTACATACTGCATTTATAAAGCCATGTCATTATGATTCACAACACAGAAGCAGAGAATGCTTTTACTTACTTAGGATCCACCAATGGCATTAGAAGCTGCAGCCGGGTAAAAGCATATGGCCACGAGTAGCTGAGGGCTGTGGGACAATGCTTTGGTAGGTGCTCTTGTTTTAGGAATGTGAAGAGGCAGAGAACCCATGGGTCCTTTACTGACTGGGCAAATATCCAGACGTGAGAAGGACTTTTTACATCGTAATGACTATTGACCAAGACCGCATTCCACTCCACCAGCCACTGCAGGTCCACGTTGTGAGTAAATGGCAGGGCAGCCTGCGAGTCACAGCAAAGAATCCATACATTAAATTCCATTTGGTTAAAGAAATAGACGTACTATAATAACATATATTGCTAAGTAACAGAAAAAACACTTCCCTAGTTACAGCGTCACTCTGAAGCTTGAAAGCTGGATTCTGTCTGCTCCACACTAAAGTTTTACATATTTTATTGTCTACTTATTCTAATTAGAGATTATTATGACAACAAGTGTGTAATTACATGAACAATTTATCCAGCCTGAGGCCTCTATTAGGCTTAATTCAGAATACCAATATACTGTATTACAAGAACTCCATACAGACATTTCCTTCTGGATTTAACAGAACCCTTGTACCAATGCTAACTACTGAGGCATCCACCTGCTCTATGTAAGTGCTAAAGTGCGTGCAGGTGACTAGCCAGAGTGCACGTGTGTGACTAGCCAGAGTGCGCGCGGGTGTATCTAGCTAGAGTGCGCGCAGGTGTGTCTAGCTAGAGTGCGCGCAGGTGTGTCTAGCTAGAGTGCGCGCGGATGTCTAGCTAGAGTGCGCGCATGTGTGTCTAGCTAGAGTACGCACAGGTGTGTCTAGCTAGAGTACGCGCAGGTGTGTCTAGCTAGAGTGCGCGCAGGTGTGTATAGCTAGAGTGCGCGCAGGTGTGTATAGCTAGAGTGCGCGCAGGTGTGTCTAGCTAGAGTGCGCGCAGGTGTGTCTAGCTAGAGTGCGCGGTATAGCGAGAGTGCGCGCAGGTGTGTATAGCTAGAGTGCGCGCAGGTGTGTATAGCTAGAGTGCGCGCAGGTGTGTCTAGCTAGAGTGCGCGCAGGTGTGTCTAGCTAGAGTGCGCGCAGGTGTGTCTAGCTAGAGTGCGCGCAGGTGTGTATAGCTAGAGTGCGCGCAGGTGTGTATAGCTAGAGTGCGCGCAGGTGTGTATAGCTAGAGTGCGCGCAGGTGTGTATAGCTAGAGTGCGCGCAGGTGTGTATAGCTAGAGTGCGCGCAGGTGTGTATAGCTAGAGTGCGCGCAGGTGTGTATAGCTAGAGTGCGCGCAGGTGTGTATAGCTAGAGTGCGCGCAGGTGTGTATAGCTAGAGTGCGCGCAGGTGTGTATAGCTAGAGTGCGCGCAGGTGTGTATAGCTAGAGTGCGCGCAGGTGTGTATAGCTAGAGTGCGCGCAGGTGTGTATAGCTAGAGTGCGCGCAGGTGTGTATAGCTAGAGTGCGCGCAGGTGTGTATAGCTAGAGTGCGCGCAGGTGTGTATAGCTAGAGTGCGCGCAGGTGTGTCTAGCTAGAGTGCGCGCAGGTGTGTCTAGCTAGAGTGCGCGCAGGTGTGTCTAGCTAGAGTGCGCGCAGGTGTGTCTAGCTAGAGTGCGCGCAGGTGTGTCTAGCTAGAGTGCGCGCAGGTGTGTCTAGCTAGAGTGCGCGCAGGTGTGTCTAGCTAGAGTGCGCGCAGGTGTGTCTAGCTAGAGTGCGCGCAGGTGTGTCTAGCTAGAGTGCGCGCAGGTGTGTCTAGCTAGAGTGCGCGCAGGTGTGTCTAGCTAGAGTGCGCGCAGGTGTGTCTAGCTAGAGTGCGCGCAGGTGTGTCTAGCTAGAGTGCGCGCAGGTGTGTCTAGCTAGAGTGCGCGCAGGTGTGTCTAGCTAGAGTGCGCGCAGGTGTGTCTAGCTAGAGT
Source organism: Limnodynastes dumerilii (assembly GCA_011038615.1). Taxonomy (NCBI): domain Eukaryota; kingdom Metazoa; phylum Chordata; class Amphibia; order Anura; family Limnodynastidae; genus Limnodynastes; species Limnodynastes dumerilii. Next base: position 85,219 of record WWET01001861.1, on the reverse strand, counting down.
GCGCGCAGGTGTGTCTAGCTAGAGTGCGCGCAGGTGTGTCTAGCTAGAGTGCGCGCAGGTGTGTCTAGCTAGAGTGCGCGCAGGTGTGTCTAGCTAGAGTGCGCGCAGGTGTGTCTAGCTAGAGTGCGCGCAGGTGTGTCTAGCTAGAGTGCGCGCAGGTGTGTCTAGCTAGAGTGCGCGCAGGTGTGTCTAGCTAGAGTGCGCGCAGGTGTGTCTAGCTAGAGTGCGCGCAGGTGTGTCTAGCTAGAGTGCGCGCAGGTGTGTCTAGCTAGAGTGCGCGCAGGTGTGTCTAGCTAGAGTGCGCGCAGGTGTGTCTAGCTAGAGTGCGCGCAGGTGTGTCTAGCTAGAGTGCGCGCAGGTGTGTCTAGCTAGAGTGCGCGCAGGTGTGTCTAGCTAGAGTGCGCGCAGGTGTGTCTAGCTAGAGTGCGCGCAGGTGTGTCTAGCTAGAGTGCGCGCAGGTGTGTCTAGCTAGAGTGCGCGCAGGTGTGTCTAGCTAGAGTGCGCGCAGGTGTGTCTAGCTAGAGTGCGCGCAGGTGTGTCTAGCTAGAGTGCGCGCAGGTGTGTCTAGCTAGAGTGCGCGCAGGTGTGTCTAGCTAGAGTGCGCGCAGGTGTGTCTAGCTAGAGTGCGCGCAGGTGTGTCTAGCTAGAGTGCGCGCAGGTGTGTCTAGCTAGAGTGCGCGCAGGTGTGTCTAGCTAGAGTGCGCGCAGGTGTGTCTAGCTAGAGTGCGCGCAGGTGTGTCTAGCTAGAGTGCGCGCAGGTGTGTCTAGCTAGAGTGCGCGCAGGTGTGTCTAGCTAGAGTGCGCGCAGGTGTGTCTAGCTAGAGTGCGCGCAGGTGTGTCTAGCTAGAGTGCGCGCAGGTGTGTCTAGCTAGAGTGCGCGCAGGTGTGTCTAGCTAGAGTGCGCGCAGGTGTGTCTAGCTAGAGTGCGCGCAGGTGTGTCTAGCTAGAGTGCGCGCAGGTGTGTCTAGCTAGAGTGCGCGCAGGTGTGTCTAGCTAGAGTGCGCGCAGGTGTGTCTAGCTAGAGTGCGCGCAGGTGTGTCTAGCTAGAGTGCGCGCAGGTGTGTCTAGCTAGAGTGCGCGCAGGTGTGTCTAGCTAGAGTGCGCGCAGGTGTGTCTAGCTAGAGTGCGCGCAGGTGTGTCTAGCTAGAGTGCGCGCAGGTGTGTCTAGCTAGAGTGCGCGCAGGTGTGTCTAGCTAGAGTGCGCGCAGGTGTGTCTAGCTAGAGTGCGCGCAGGTGTGTCTAGCTAGAGTGCGCGCAGGTGTGTCTAGCTAGAGTGCGCGCAGGTGTGTCTAGCTAGAGTGCGCGCAGGTGTGTCTAGCTAGAGTGCGCGCAGGTGTGTCTAGCTAGAGTGCGCGCAGGTGTGTCTAGCTAGAGTGCGCGCAGGTGTGTCTAGCTAGAGTGCGCGCAGGTGTGTCTAGCTAGAGTGCGCGCAGGTGTGTCTAGCTAGAGTGCGCGCAGGTGTGTCTAGCTAGAGTGCGCGCAGGTGTGTCTAGCTAGAGTGCGCGCAGGTGTGTCTAGCTAGAGTGCGCGCAGGTGTGTCTAGCTAGAGTGCGCGCAGGTGTGTCTAGCTAGAGTGCGCGCAGGTGTGTCTAGCTAGAGTGCGCGCAGGTGTGTCTAGCTAGAGTGCGCGCAGGTGTGTCTAGCTAGAGTGCGCGCAGGTGTGTCTAGCTAGAGTGCGCGCAGGTGTGTCTAGCTAGAGTGCGCGCAGGTGTGTCTAGCTAGAGTGCGCGCAGGTGTGTCTAGCTAGAGTGCGCGCAGGTGTGTCTAGCTAGAGTGCGCGCAGGTGTGTCTAGCTAGAGTGCGCGCAGGTGTGTCTAGCTAGAGTGCGCGCAGGTGTGTCTAGCTAGAGTGCGCGCAGGTGTGTCTAGCTAGAGTGCGCGCAGGTGTGTCTAGCTAGAGTGCGCGCAGGTGTGTCTAGCTAGAGTGCGCGCAGGTGTGTCTAGCTAGAGTGCGCGCAGGTGTGTCTAGCTAGAGTGCGCGCAGGTGTGTCTAGCTAGAGTGCGCGCAGGTGTGTCTAGCTAGAGTGCGCGCAGGTGTGTCTAGCTAGAGTGCGCGCAGGTGTGTCTAGCTAGAGTGCGCGCAGGTGTGTCTAGCTAGAGTGCGCGCAGGTGTGTCTAGCTAGAGTGCGCGCAGGTGTGTCTAGCTAGAGTGCGCGCAGGTGTGTCTAGCTAGAGTGCGCGCAGGTGTGTCTAGCTAGAGTGCGCGCAGGTGTGTCTAGCTAGAGTGCGCGCAGGTGTGTCTAGCTAGAGTGCGCGCAGGTGTGTCTAGCTAGAGGACCTGATTCACACTTAAGAATCTTCTTAAAATAAGAACTTAAAGTCACACCTGGGCTAAACCATGTTGATTGCAGGGGAGTCATATTTCATCTGTTGCAAACAGTACTAGTGTTGAGAGGTGATATTTCCCAGCCCAAGTCTAAATAACAGTGTAATAGTAAAGCTGGTCAGTATCTGTGTGCAGTAAGCAATTCAAAGATATATCCCTGCATGCAAAGAATACAATTAAATTAATTCCCCCTACAATCAACATGGTTTTGTCCAGGAGTGACTTTAAGTTCTTATTTTAAGAAGATTCTTAAGTGTGAATCAGGTCTTTAATTTCAAGCTCATTCTTAAGTCTGGATTCAGCCCATTGTTGGAGTAGCAGCAGAAGTTTTTTTGTGACTGCTGCAAAAGAAATATCCATGCATGTAGCAACGAGTCAAAATGTGATTGGTGCCATGCCGACAGGTAAGATTATCCTCTAACCCCAACCCTAACCCCTACCTTCTATTACCCTGACCTTAACACTCCATCTCCCACAGTGGTGAAATGCAGCCATTTGCTATAAGTACCTGTTCCCAGTGTTACAAATCACAATGTAAATTTATTTTTTATTGATCTAGTCACAGTTCAGCTGGAGTCTGTATCATATTTGAAATAAGGCCGACCGGACCAGCAACTGCATCCTCACATTCACTACATAAAGCATTACACATACAGAAAACAATGAAAACAAGTATATTGCAATGAACTGACCAGGGGATATTTGATAAGTGGAATATAGGTGGTTGAGGCTAACACAATAGATAAATATAAGGATATTCTAAATTTGGGGTCAAATATAGGCCAATGCAGCCGCTACAGATCATATTTTAAGAGGCCAGGTGTGATTGCCATAGGATGTGTAGTGTATAGTATTAGTATAGTAGTGAGGCTTAATGATGGCAATAACAGGACAGATTGGGGCAAATCTTGTCCTTATGTCATTTTTTTTTTTTTTACATTTTGTGATACTGGGAGAATTAACTATGGAATGCTGCACTCCAGTGATACATATCAAACCTTATAGTTTTTTCAATAAATGTTTTAGCTATAATATGCATTACAGCGGATATGCACTATACACTTATCAAACCAATCAATCAATTTCTCAACCAGGGAAATCATAATCATGTGTACAGAGCATTAGGTAGCTACCAGCACTCTGATTGGTGGATACTGATAGCCACTCATCAGTTAGTATCTGGGGACGTGCACTCTGATAGGTAAATGGGCATGCCATCCAAGACAAAGGCTGAACTGTTTCAGAATCAATGCTAAGAATCAGGTAACTATGATTTTTGCAGCATTAGTATTGTTTAGGGACATTACCATAGCATTCCACTTTTTTATTTAAATGGAGCCCATTATTCTGCCATTACTGAAAGACTAATAAAAAAAAACACTACTTTTGCCATAAATATTTTCATAAGGTAAGAGAACAAAGAATCAGTGACAGTAAGCTACATGGAATGTCAGGAAGTTCAGTTGCGAGTAAGAAAATATCACTGACAATAAGAAAACACCTGTAATTAGAGTCATTTGTCAGTGACATATCTTTGTAATGGAAAGTTTACACTTATAATGGAGGTTTTACAATTGGAATGCTATTCAATGCATAGATCCAAATTGAGCATTAATACTAAAAATAAAATACCTGCCTACATAATACAGATAATCTTTTGGAAAACAAAGCAGACTTTGTAATAAAAATGAACAAAAGAAAAAAGTTAAAAGGTGACCAAGGTTTTTTGCCAAAATAAGTTCAGTTGTCAAGGCGGTTGCATGATGGCACCTTTTTAATACATTTTAGAGCGGGGATGGGCAATCTTATATACTTTAGAGGAATCGTGGGTAGCCCTTTAGCCTCAAAAATTAGGTCCACATCACCCTGAACGTTAGCATTTTTTGAACACAGTACACTGAAATCAGGAGCATTTAAAGAAGTGAGGGGGGCCTTGTGCAGGATTTGTACTTGCCCCTCCCCCTTACATGAGACAGGACTGTCCCAATTTGAAGGGGGTGGAGCCTAACTGCATTGTAAGCCCCGCCCCTTTCAGCCCGAAAATAGGGACTGTCCCATCGCAGGGGAAAGCAGCTCGTTCAGCATCTATTTCTTCCCTCCAGAAGATCTTAGAGGGAAGAAATAGATGCCAAATGACCAGAGCTCTAACTAGAAATTTCAGCGACAGGGGCAAAAAGGAAAAATGGTGCCCCCTGACCCTGAATTCCAAGCCAATTTAACCATAAACATTAACTTACTGGTGCCCCCTTAAGAGTTGCGCCAATGGGCCGCCGCTATCGCTCACCCCTAGTTACGACCCTGAGAATGGCCCCCTTTCCCCTACCAACCCTGGGTGCAGGATGAATGCCCACATTGCCCCCTATTCTGAGGGGCCCGTGTGCACTGCACACCCTGCACCCATTATAGATACGCCTATGACTGATATGGTAACAAGCTATAACATATATCTTACCATAAAGCAAAAGGCACCTGGGCCCTGGAGGGCCACATACAGCTTTGGGCCTCTCTAGTGGAACTGTGTCCCCATTGGTTGATGTTCCTTTGTAATCTCTACCAGACATGACTACACCTGGCTTACAGACCTTCAAGTGTTTAACTATATTTAATAGTGGTAGTAAGTTTTAGTAACTTGGGATCTGATCCTCATGTAATAATGTTATGGGAACGTACACCAGCCTCTTGCGTAAATCCCTAAATAGTAACATATGGTCACGTGTATGGCAGATTTTTTACTATTGATCTCCTAGTGTAAAGAAATCAGTTCTGTACACCAAGAGATTCGTAGGGGTAAAGACGGCACTTCATTTCCGCCTACCTGAACCCCACCAAACAGGCGGCAACAAGAATATAAATGAAGTGCTGGGGGTGGCAATAAGCCTACGAACGCAGAGCCATGCACAGAAGCTAAGGTGGGGATCTGGACAGTTAAGTGTTCAGAACTCTGCATGAGAGAGGGGAGCGACAGGTCACTGAGCTCCCCTCTTCCATGCAGATCTCCAAATGTGGATCACACCCTTGGGGCCTGATCCAGGACGGCGGGCGTAAGACCGGCTTTTCAGCCGATCTGCGCATGCGCCGGTCAGATGTTGACCGGCGTTGATGCAGATCTCCAAATGTGGATCACACCCTTGGGGCCTGATCCAGGACGGCGGGCGTAAGCGTAAGATCGGCTTTTCAGCCGATCTGCGCATGCGCCGGTCAGGCTGATCGGGCGTCCGTAGCAGCGCCGTAGGGGCGCTGGAGGGCCCCAGCGTCCCTACGTTCAGGTTAGTGTAGGTGGGCGGGGGGGTAGTTAAATGAGGG
>WWET01001861.1:38528-70268 GCA_011038615.1 Limnodynastes dumerilii | reverse complement strand
TGATAAACCGTAAATAGAGGTGTTCGTTATATAAATCTAAAAGCAATTCAAAATTCCACAATAACTAGAAGGGCTGGCTGGAATTGTCTGAAAGATACAAACCTCCCTCAATATGCTAACTGTCAGTTTATCTGATGATGGGCTGGATCCAGAACTACGTCCGTCTTCCATAGAGGGACGTAGGTTCAATAAACAGTAGCTACTGCGCATGTGTAGTGGTTCAATAAACAGTAGCTACTGCGCATGTGTAGTGGCTATTGTACATAATCTGTGTATCATTTCAATACGTAGATTGCGTATATGCGGTCTTTTAGACCGCATATACGCAATCTTTTTTTTTTTATGATGTTGTGACAGCCTCTATCCCTTGATCCAGAGCCGACCGGATCCAGACCTGGTCTGATCATCCTGTAAGAGGGAAGCGAGACCAAACGTAAGTCTCCCGTGTAGATCAGCCAGCTCAGAGGGGGAATGGGCTGCCCAGTCGTCCCGATCTCCCAGTGTACAGAATAGCCTTCCATACACCAGGAGATCCACAGCGCAATATCTCGCGTGCACATGCACAGATGTTAAAGTTAGTCTTATGGACGCAAGAGGCCTGTGTAAGTAGCCTAATGTACAGAGGACTGTATCCAGTCCATGTGCATTAAAATGGAGTGTGATATGCAGAACAATGTAATCAAATGTCTCACATTTTGGATAGTATCCTAGTACCCGGAAACAAAGTCATGACAAATAAAACATTCACCAGATGACTACAGGTTATGGTTACTCACCTAAGATCTACACTATTGCACCTAGTATTTTGTGATGAGGGCTGTGCATATTTTAAATGATGGCAATGGATCATTCACAGAACTAACATGACATTTATTTGTGTTACATTTATAACATTTACTCTAATTTCTTATTATTATTTTTTTTTTTATCTTATTTGGACACAAAATAACTCACCAATGAGTGTTTCTTTCTGGAAGACAGTTCAAGTGTTGTGTCATACAGGCTCTCCACAAAGTTTCTAAGACAAGGGACATTTACTTCATTGTTCACAGCCTGAAATCATATCAAGAGAGGGCCGAGTGTCAGGTTATCCTTCCATAATATACCATAAAAGAGGCAGCATCAAATGTACTCACAGCAGCAACAGGTACAAGGATTTCCACAAACAGGCCGGCCAATGCGTGCTTGATGTCCTTGTCTTTCACTTCCAGGAAATAATGTGCACATTCCTGCAGGTAACAGAGAACATGTGCATGAATAATGATAACACGAGGCTCCACCTTAGCAAATAAGTTATACACATACATTGCACAAACACACAGGAAAAAAGGTGATGCTGGTGATAAATAATTTGATATTCAACCCTGGTACAAACATGTCAAATAACATTAATCAATCAGCAGCTAATGGACGCACATTCTTCCTAATGGAAGGAGCTATGAAAGTAACCCCAGGGGGATAAACTAGTATTAATGGGTCAGAACCAGAATTCTGCTACCACAGCAGCAGCAGAGTCCTGATAGCCTAGGTCCTATGCACGGAAGAAGAGGTCGCTCCTCTGGCATACACTGGACTTGTAACACCAGAACGCTACCTTAACATTTATGCACTAACCCCACGGAAAATGGAGTCAGTGCATAATGAAGAACGCACGTAATGGCTTAATCAAGCCCTTTCTGTACGATTAGCAGACCTCCCCCCGCCCACTATGCCTAAAAAGAAGACTTAATACGGAATAATGCCTGGTTATTATACTATCAGTGATCAGCAAAGAGCACCTTATACGCTACATTTTCTGCATTACATCCATTTCAATACCATGGCAAATTACATGTCAATGCCGTCACCTAGACTCCATCACGGTGGATAACGGAGGATACCTGCATAAACTGTAGGGAGGCTTCAAAGTCTTCTACTGGATACATCTTAATGCGGAAGAATTTCATTCCCATTATAAGACTGATGACGCTTTGAACTATGTATGGGTTCTGCTCTTTGTGTCTCAGCTCTTTCAACTCAGCCATAAATTTCTTCTTCACAGAAGGAAACCTGACAGATGGAAGGTGACAGATAATACTTTATAGGAATATATTCCATCAACAGCCCTTCTCTGTACTGTGTCTTATACAAGTGATTTATAGGATGCAGCCAAAAGTCCCTAATACTGCTCAGCGGGATGTAGAATGATGACGCATTAGCCATAGGATATCGTTTTCATGTCTATGGAGACATTAAATACAGACATCAGTTGTTTCATGTGCTGTCATTTAAACAGTGTTGCAAAATTGCTATTTGTTCCCCACAACAAAGGTATATGTATAAAGCCTTGGACTGGAACCAACCCTCCCCATCTGCATCACTACCATCATCTCTAAGGACTGGTTCCAACCCTGACCAGGATGGATGTGTGTTGTTATCATCATCTCTGATCATGAACTGGTGTCAACCCTGACCAGGGTAGATCTGCACTGTTACCATCATCTCCGATCATGAACTAGTGCCAACCATGACCAGGGTAGATCTGCATTGTTACCATAATCTCTGATCATGAACTTTTGCCAACCCTGACCAGAATGGATCTGCACTGTTACCATCATCTCTGAACATGAATTGGTGCCAACCCTGACAAGGATGGATCTGCATTGTTACTATCATCTCTGATCATGAACTAGTGCCAACCCTCACCAAGATGGATCTACATTGATACAATCATATCTGATCACGGACTGGTGCCAAACTTTACCAGGATGGATCTGCACTATTACCATCATCTCATGGACTGGTGCCAACCCTTGCAAGGGTAGATATGCCTTGTTACCATCATCTCTGAGGTCATGGACTAGTGCCAACCCCTGCAAGGGTAGATATGCCTTGTTACCATCATCTCTGAGGTCATAAAATGGTTCTTATGTTCACTAGGATGGATCTGTATAAACATCTATAAGGCATAGATTAATGCTGATCTTCCCTCCTAATTACCATCATCTCTAAGACTATGGACTGCTGCTTACCCTCATTTAAATGGATATGCATCATCACCTCATAGCTCTCAAACTGGTGCCAATCCTGGTTTCTATGAGTGACCCTCATCACTATCATCCCAGAGGCCACGCATTAGTGCCAACCCCCATGTGAATGGAAATCTGCATCAGCACTGCTCTACCAAGCCCATTTCCAATGAAATAAGAGAAAACTGAAACATGTTAGATACAATAATGGTGAGCACCAGCTGTGTCCATGAGAACACTGTCCGTGCATGGGGACAGTCCAAGAAAAAATGGCAACAGTGCCCTCTGCCCATATTTCTCTTTAATCCTGCAGCTTGTGGGAAAACGTCTCTTGCTAGCTTCAAGCGCTTGCGTCAGTTTTCATGAGGTGGTCATTAATTATTATCTCTGTTACATATATAAAAAATGTTACTTACTTTGACTGTGCTAATACACCTATTACTTCTGCGTACAGATCCGCCACTATATGCATATTACCAGTGTTAGGACCCAGATACCTAGGAATAAGAGAAAAATAATGAGATTCAGAAGAAATCCAATCTTACTAGTCAGGGGAGAACGTTGGTTTCAGTACTTAGGCTGAATTGCATTACCCTTCTTTGTATTTAAAGTGCTTGAAAGCCAAAGTTATAACGTCATGAACCAAGCTGTCTATTACTGGGTGCAGCGGAATCTGAAAGAAGAAAAACTCATTGTAAATGGACGAGTTCAAGATCCTGTCAAAAAACAAAAGCCACAATGGCAACGCAGCGATGCAGCAAACAGTCGCTTGGCTGGCCGGGTGATCAGAGAGGCGAGAATTTAGCCATAAGCTGATCATGTAGAATGATAATAGTAGCATATAGCAATGCTGACAATGGCAAACAGTGAAAATTTCTAAAAATGCCTTCTATAACCCGGTTGCAGTCCCCGCTCCGATGAGCTGCCTTTAGAAATAGACACAGCCGAAAGTTCCTTTCTGATCGGCACACTTACACATTCATTTTCACTGGACCCGCCGCAGACAGCTCTGGAGAGGTCAGTAACCTATCTGGGGACTTATAGTGTTAGAGGGAGTTTAGGCTAAGGCTCTAAGGAAGGGAGGGTTAGGGCCATAGAAGGGGAGGGTTAGGATCAGGCTGCGGGGAAGGGAGTCTTAGGGTCAGGCTGTGGGGAAGGGAGGGTTAGGGTCAGGCTCCGGGAAATGGAGGGTTAGGGTAATGTAAGGGGAGGGTTAGGGTTAGGGTTAGAATTAGGGGAAGGGTTGGGGTTAGTTTTTAGGCTTACCTATTGGAGCACCGTGTTCGGTGCTTCGGGGATCAACTGCTATGCCTCATTGAGGCAAAAGCAATCGATATCCCAGTCAGTACGAAATTGGCGGGAAGAGAACGGCCCAATCGAAATAAGGCTGTTCGAAGCGGGGACCCACACACCAAAAACTATTCTATGGATAATAAGGACTATTTTATAAGGTTCATTGCTTTGTAATACCTTTCCTGTAAGTGACATTTTGAAGTTCACCCACACCCTCATACCTTTACCCTGAGCCCAAATAAAAAATGGATTCATGCTCTGCAGAGGACCCCCATAGTTCAGGTATAAAGGGATCAATGGGGGAGGGGCGTGTAACCTTAAAAGACAGCTCTTATTTAAAATACACACTTGTAATGTGAGATTTCCACGTTACAGTTTCAGAATGTACTAACAGCCACACTAGGACAGTAATATCCCTATGATGGACCGGATCCTAAGCTCCATACATTGGCCCAATTCCGCACGCTAACTGCGCAATTGGGCTTTGTTTCTGGCAGCGTGCATGTGCCTGCATTCCCTCCGCCGTCTAAACTCCTTAAGGTGGACAGGAAGAAGCATTGAAATTTTACAACAGTGGCTGGTTTTAGTGGTTCAGTGAAGATCAGTGGTCGTACGGATGGCTGATCCACACAAGAAACTTAAGGCTACACGAGAGAGGGCAGTAACGGGTGTGGCGAGATAATCAGGTCCAATGTGTGGTACAGATGAGGCGGTGACAGAGCAAATGTAATCGGCCTAACACAAGATGGTCCATCACATTAGGAGCCTCAATCTATTTCAAGGCAACTATACTGAAAACCTCCATGCAAGTCTGTAATATAGCATCACTGAATAGAGATAATGGTCTCCATAGTAGCACGCTGCTATTTTCTTCCAAACAATGAACTAGCAATCTGCACAGATTAGTTTATACAGCTCAATTCCTCCTCCAGAGCATCCGCTGACCACTTAATGTACATAATGTCACAAAATCCAATACACTTTGCATTATCCTCTTCCTGAAGCCATAAGAAATGATGCTTTGTTAATAAAAAAAAACTATAAATGGGTAATCAATGGCCGTGTCCTCTTACCTGCTTTAAAACTTCTATAAGAACTAATGAAAAAATAAAATCAATGGCCAGATCCCTCCTCTCCATCAAATAATCTTTTTGCTGCTCATCTCTATAAAGGAAAAAAGAAAAAAAAATGTATTACTACCAATTGCTCGCCAAGTATTATAATACAATATAAAAAATGACTTTTGTTCTAAGCAGTTTTATTGTGATTTAAATGATGACCTGGGACCTGATTCAGAGAACCGTTTTCACGGCGAGTTCCGTGCATCTTTTTATGTACGTTTTAACGTATGCGCATGCATAGTAATTATAGTATTTTTTTACGTACTTTACGTAGACTATAGGCGCGCAAGAGCCTCACGGACAGACTTGTGAATCACACTTGGGTACATACGGCCGGATATGCGACGCAAAAATTCGCACGTGAAAATTTTAGGGGGGAAGGCATTTAAATTAAGGATTGTGGGGGCACATAAGGAGGACACAGGCACGCAACTGCTCACGGAAAATTACAAGTGGTCTATGGAGGCGGAAGTCACTGACAGCAAGGCCGAGAAAGGGGAGTGTCATGGCTGTGAGGGGGTTGGGCCTGCACTGGCCGTGCGTATAATTGCGTTCCTTCATGGAAACGGTTCTCTGAATACGGCCCCTGATCCCATTAAAACTTTATGACCCAATATATTAGCTTGGTCCCATCATGCTTTAACAGTATAGGCATAACGGATACAATGCATGCTGGGATTTGTAGTTTCACAACAGTTTGAGAGCCACAGGTAAGCCAGGCCTGCAATATAGTGTATGATTAATATAGAGGTTTTCCATACAAACCATAGGCATTTGTAGGTGTTTCAAATGTAAACAATTAGGTATAATTGCAACAAAATTAGAAAGTATCAGGGATTATAAAACAGGAATTGCATTATACGTATGTTCAGTAACCGGTATATACCGTGTCCATTTTGCAAGTAGCGTTGTCATTAGTGATACTCCCATTACATGGAAATACCATCTTCCCACAGGTTAATATAGTTCTCTTGATCTACTCATCTGTAGAAAAATCATGAAATATCTTACCCTACTTGGCCAGCAAATGCTACGAGAGAAGAAAACCTGGCAAGCGCACAAGTGATTTCTCCCCCTTCTTGATAAATGAATTCAGGTAATACCATTAAAGAGAATTACAACACTTACATTAAAACTGGAAACTTTTTTGTTACCACTTCAATAAACAAGAGACACTGCAGCTGTGGATAAATGGGAACAAGCGCTTTTCTGGAACTATTCAACAGCCAGCAGTGACAGGAACAAAACTAGAGGACTATAGATGGACGGATATACAGCAGTCCTCTCTACGCAAGTCTCACAGGTGTAAACAAGGAAAATGCTGGCAAACTCAGGGTCACAGAGGCTGATGAAACAGAGGTTTATGTTAGGAGAGTTGTTTTATAATGAAACATTTATTATCTGCAGTGAACGGACGCGCATTTCACGTTTCACCAAACACCTGGGTTATTGCCAGAGCAAGCCTTGACAACCGGGGTCGAGGCTCAGTATGAAAGGGTCTGACTGCCTCTACTCAGGTCTAATGAGGGTTTCCCGGGTCCGACACAGGTAGCCGTCAGTATGAAAGGTGCAATCCAGGTTTTTTTTTAACCCGGGTCTCACAGAAGGAAACGGATTGGGAGGATTAGGAACACAAGTCATCAAATGCTCCTCTTTTGGTGACTCGCACTTATTGCCAGGGCAGACCCGGGTTCAAAAACCTGGCACATTGCCCAGTGTGAAACCTGGGTTCAAGATGCAGTGTGAATAGGGTGATGAGCTGGGACACTGTCTACTGGGCATTATGGCAAACAGGGAAATTAGGTTATTTTTTTATTTCTTTTTAAGTATCTTTACTGATGGAGATGACTTCAATGTTAGAAATGGGGACATTATCATCACATGGCTATAGGAATTAAGTTATTAAGGTGTATACGAGGACGAATTGCAGTATAGTTTTGTTTTTTTTACTGTTTTTAATGCTTAGTTTGGCTTTACTTATTTTACATCATTTGCATTATACTGTTGGTTTGCTGCACTTAAGACAGCAAATAATTTAACCAGCTGTGAACAAACTCAATTAAGGCACAAACTATGAGTGATCTTTGGGGAAAAGATTGGGAGCTGTGACTAGAGGTTTATAATTGAATTGACTTTAACATGGGCATTACAGTTCCCATTACATGTCGCATGGCGTAATTCATTAGAGCTGCTTTATAGTATTATTAGACCGCATCCAGGCTCCTGCAAAGCCACCATTTTCTGACCGCTCAAATCGAAACCGCCTTTTGCCGGTTGCTAGCAGCGCCACAACTTCTAATTCCAGCGTAACTTATTTGGTGTTTTTTCCTCGACAGGTTCCAACAGCTGCACAGATTGCGACTGTAAGTGGGGAGGGGGCTTATTATGTAAAAGTACAGCAAGGACGTGCAGCATTCCATTGCTATACTAGCATAAAAATAATATAGTAATAAAATACATTTTTTAATTAAATATTTTAATCATTGTTTAATTCACAAATTTTATTAAAATAATATTTCGAATATTAAGATCAGTCTTTTTGTCAACATAAACGGTAATTTTTCCATTGAAAATTACCTGAGTTTATAGCGTTGCGAGTCCCGCATTGCGAATTAGGGACAGTCGAACGCTGTTTTTTCGCCTGTCCCTATTTCGAATGTGAGCCTTAGGGTTAGGCTGCGGGAGGGACCTAGGGTTAGGCTGTTGGGGGGGGGAAACTTAGGGTTAGGATGCATGGGGAGACTTAGGGTTAGGCTGCAGGGGGTGGAGACTAAGGGTTTGGGTTAGGGGAAACTCACCTTTCGGAATACCGTGTTCAGTGCTCCAGGGATTCATTGCCATGCCTCATCGAGGAAAAGCAATCGATATCCCAGAACTGGCTAGGAGCAAACGGTCCTTTCCAAAATAGGGCCGTTCGCCACAGGGACCCACACTCGCTTATAGTACCCCTGAAATGGTGTAAGTTTGTCACGGAAGCACAGGCACCATACACTGCTACTACTTAAGCAGTCCTTTTCTCATCTAAATAATGTGGAACTCCCTGTTACACTAGCGCAGGGCAGACGGATGCGGACACAGGCGTATGGGCAGCAGAGCGCCCGTCTTTCTGTGCTCACTCCTGCTCTGAGCATGTGCAGTGGTCATTCTTGCTGCGCTACCGCCTGAAAAACAGATGGAAACGTAGGTCTGGCTCAGCTCCAAGACTCCTATATCCATGGAGGAATACATTCTACTTAATGAAGAGTATATATGGGGAAACACACAACCTCTGTATAATGATCTTTCTAAGATGGCATCAGGTGTTGGTGAGACTTTGGTGTCTTTCGTGGTACATACAGCCGAGATTCACTTTCACTTTCCATAAATATCCCAGTATTTTATAACATCTTCCAAAACATCTACTAATGACTGACCCCTTTATATCCGTCCGTGATTTCAGGACATTGAACTAGGAGTTGTATGTTTGTGTTAGTTGAGAAGCTTAAAGTCCTTATAAGGATCATGACTTCAGCCAACAACGGAGCTGAAAATTTCCATTTGCCATTGTAGGACTGGGCGGTTTTAATGGATTTCACTCCTGTAATCCCAGACACAGAAATAGATGTACCTCGTCCCTCTTCATTCCATATATTACACAAATATTACCCTTTGGATTTGGTGTTTGTCCTTGGTCTGTACTCGTGCGACTCGTCTTCAAATCCATTCTGACGTTTGTACCAGTCAAACAAGGTGCGTAATATGGAGGGCAAGCAATAGTCTGACAAGGAGCTCATTGAGCTGATTACCTGGGGAGAAAAAAACAAGACAATTCTGATTTTAATGCAATAACATATTAGATGAAAATATTAGATGAAAATATTTTTATGTGAATAAAAAAAATAGTTTAATATTATGGAAACGGTATACTCTAATTTTCCACTTACAATATATAAAAGATTACAATACAACATGTACTTCAATGCAGACATAGGCCACCATTACCCAACAGGACATTCCCTGGAGTACCAGTATCCACTTATGTGTAATCAAGTAACCTAAATAGTCAAAGAAGGACCGCTGAATCCTCACTTCCAGACAGGCGGGAGATGCAATTCCCCTCACTCGTATGGAGTTACAAGCGCAGATCCCTTCCTTAAATGTGAATGGTGCAGAAATCTGGTAACAGCATAATGGACTAACCCTATCGTCCTGCATAATTTAAACCCCTCCCACCTTGTGTACTCACTGTAAGCAACCTGTCCTGACCCACCTTGCCATTACGTGCTGGAAGCCTTATCACAAAATAAGGGGTGTTTACCGCTCATAAAGATCAAAAATAAATAAATAAAAATTCTAAGGTCTGGATCAGGTCAGAAATCATTAACTTAAACATCTGTCTTAAGCTCAGCCTAAAATTTTGCTCAGTCCAGAGACCATATAATGCAGAGCGCAGTGCACTCCCTAATGCTATGGACTACACTAGTGCAAACACACAGTACCCAGACCCTAACATGGGTCTGGTATGATATGTCTACAGTTCAAATATTGACAAGGTCAAAACATGGACAGTATTATGTTAGTATTTGTTTGTAACATCTGTAAACTTTAAGTAAGGCAGGCGGCCTGTAAAATACGTCCAAAATCTAATATATCTGTAATATACATGTAATACTAACAAAGTACGCAACTTTTGACATTTTGACTTATCTACAATTTGACCTGACGACATTTTAACGGTCATCATGACAACCGGCAGGGCTCCTGTAGTTATTAGCTCCCGTAGTTCAGAGACTCTCTCCCCTCTCTTTGTAACATTTGTAAACTTTAATAAACTGCAGGTTACTTGTAAAAGCTTTCAGAAATACAATAATATATATCATATGGGATGCATTTGCTGCAACGAAAAGTCTACTTTCAAAATACAGACAGCTGAAAGCTCATTTTCAGCTATCTCTATTTTGAAAATATTAAAGTTTAGAACATTTAACTAATGAATGGGCAAATATTCTGAATTTTTTTTTTTTTGGCATACTTATCTATCCGTTAATTCGGAAACAGCCACAGACCAGCCGCAGCGGACCGGACAGTAGAGTATTTCATCGGAGTCTATGGGGAGTCTTAGGGTTAAGCTGAGGGGAGGGGAGTGTTAGGGTTAGGCTGCAGGGAGTCAAAGGGCCAATTCAATAAGCTTCGCACCTGCGTTATTTGCAGTGCAAAACTAATTGTGCTAATTTTTTATTATATTTATTCGCACCTCAGATGTGGGCATAAAAATCAGCTACTGTAATAGACGGGTAAAAGCACATCATCCTGAGGGCCAGGCGGCGAGGAGGAGAGCGTTACAGTAAAGATTAGGATAAGGGTTGGAGTTACATAAATACTTACCATTCGCCGCTGCATCTTCATCCTGGGGATGATCGTTTGCTTCTCCTCAGGCAGAAGCAATCAATTTGACTAAAAATGGTTCTTTTGAAAAAAGGGCCTTTCTAACCACAGACCACACCCATGTCATATATGTGTAATGCTAACAAAAATATAATAACAACCGGCAAGGCCTGACACACACAGCCAGCATCCCACATGTCAGAAACAAAGGACTATGTAGAAACTGGCTTCAAAGCCATAAGCAGAGCACAATGGGTCAGATCCAGACCCTGCGGCCACTAACGCACCGACCTTGCTATCCCTATTCCACATGTAGATCAGCACACTCCTCTCTAATCTCCTCCACGTGGAAGGCAGTTATGAGGACTACACCCTACCTCAAGTATACTGCACAATACTGGGTCTTAGCCAAGTCCTTGGTAATTTAGATACCTATGCCCGCCCACCATGCTATCTCGTACGCGTGGTGAATGGGCCAGTCTCCCATGCGGACACTGAACTCCACACAGAACACAAAAACAGACCGCTGCGTTTCGATGTGGAATGTATTGTACTGCACCCGCACAGTACAAGCTGACAGACGACTTACGCACTTAGCGTACTTACTCACCGGTCATTATTATGTCTGGATCCGGCCCAAAGTAATTTGGCCTGGCAGAGGATCAACTACTTTTTTTTTAATGTGTAAACAAATTTCCTTAATAATCTAGTACAACGGAACAAGAATTATATGTGCTGAATCCCATGGACATCGCCTCCTTTCTAAAGGGTCATCCCAATATCTGACACACAGCAATAACCTTATGCTATAAATCATAACCACATTCAGCCACCACTGACACACTTTCACATGCAGCTTATTACTGTGCTGTATTCTCCTACAGGTTATGAAATGCAGCGTGTGAGTGAGTGTATGTATGTGAGTGAGTGTGTGTATGTGTGTGAGTGAGTGAGTAAGTGAGCGAGTGAATGTTTGGATGTATGTATGTATGTATGTGTGTGAGTGTTTGTATGTATGTGAATGCGAATGTGAGTGCGTGTGATTGTGTGTTTTAGTGTGTTTTGTTTTTACAGGATAATCACACATTTAAATACTGACACATCTAACATCCCCTCATCATATCTGTCAAAACACCCCTTACACAAATACAATAAAAGAGTGTACTTTATTGTGTAGTAACAAATGAACCAATAATAAAAATGTCATTAAGTAACTGAAATCTACGTGCTGTCCATAACTACTGCTCATCAGCTGTTCCCAGGCTGAAGCATCTCTCTCCCTGTCATGAATAGAAGGTGGTGACAGGACAGGCAGCATTAGAAAAACACATGAGCGCTGCCTGTCAAGGTGTAACACACAGCTCATTGCCCGCAGCTGCCAGCAACATCCTGCATAATGGTTCCATTCACAGGGGTGACTCAGAGCATCTCTGTTCCACATATAAAGATGATGCTATTGGGAAGGGATAAAGGTCAGCATACACACAAGTAAATATATCTATATGTACATATGCATTTTATCCTCTCTTTTAAGTCATTGCAGGAAGGAAGGGTGGGATTTAAATAAAAACCAGTCTCTTAGTGAACAGGAAGGGAGGGAAAGTCTAGCGAGCGAGCTGGTTGCTTAACCCATTCATTTATTGGACGTGAACCCAATGAGGAGATGAATCCCAGCTCTGTGCTGGTGGTGGAAGGGAGGGGACTTCTGTATAAATATGTCTCTGTTGCAATAAATGATCATGTTCTTCCACCATAATACCTACACGTCGGATATCAGATCCAAGCTGAACAAAAATAATGATTTTCTCTTAGCCTCTTATTCACTCATCATGAAATGTGCTTTATACAAAGATCTATTCCATGATTTACCAGAACAAATAGCTCCAGTACCAAGGATTGAAGACTAATAGATCAATTCCCTGTAATGTAAGCAAGATGCGGCCCAATAGCTAATCCTTAAAGACACAGGTAGTGATTCAATGACCAGTGTTTTATTAACACCTATAGCTGTACCTTTATCAATTAACAGTACTACAATACAGGCATGATATGGGTAAAATATAGGTGTTTAATGGTATACAGTTATTCTATAAGTAAAATACAGCTAGTGATCCCTATACAGGTATTATAAATGGAATATATAGGTACTGGTTGATGGGTTAAATATTGGCACTGATTCCTATACAGGTACTGATTGTTATTCAGGTATTCTAAATGTCCTGGATTGTATACAGGTATTATATAGCTAACATATAGCTGCTGGTTCATATAGAAGTATTATATAGATAAAATATAGTTACTGCTTCATATACAGGTAATACATAGGTAAAATACGGTTACTGGTTCATATACATTTATTATATAGGTAAAATATAGTTAATGGTTCATATACAGCTATTATATAGGTAAAATAGTTACTGTTTCATATACAGCTATTACATAGTTAAAATATAGTTACTGGTTTATATACAGGTATTACATAGGTAAAATATAGATGCTGGTTCATATAGAATTATTATATAGCTAAAATACGGTTACTGGTTCATATATAAGTATTATATAGATAAAATATAGTTACTGCTTCATATACAGGTAGTACATAGATAAAATATAGTTACTGGTTCATACACAGATGAAACTATTCCACCTCACAACCCAATTCTAATGGTGACATTATGCAGCACTGCACATCAGTCACTGCCCTGCAGGCACTTACACAGAAGTCAATTGACTTCCAACCACGTATCCCTGAGGAGTATGAGAGGAACAGAGTACTCAGAGTAATACAACTAAGACTCCAGTGCTGTGTGGCTGCAAACCTAACCACTGTGCCACCATAGACATATATTACACACACACACACACACACACAAGAACTGTGTGACTATCACATTGGGTTTTTGCAGGTACCCAACCTATAAAAATCCTTGCTGCAAATCTGCAGCGCTTAATGTAAAATCAATGCATGTCATATTATAAAGCTATAATTATGTCAAATATTTTTATTCTATTAAAAGCAGTGCATTCACCCCCAATATGTTCTACACAACTATACAGACTGTACACTGTATACCCAAGTATGTATTCAATGGGGAAATAATCGAGATCTTACAGGAAAATGTGTGATTGCCCTCTATTGTAAAACATTTTAAGGATTTATGTTCAAACAAGAAAGCAGAGACCTTTGCATCACTTACACAGCACCATCAGCTTTAAGGTCACCGTCAGACTGCCTGATAACAATTAACCTTTTCCTGATGGATTAGCATAGCTATATACAGTTACAGGCGGAGGGTAGTGTGACACTTAATCATTTCTGCTTTATAGCATCTGCAAGGAGTAAGTGCTGCACATTGGGATGATAAGAACACTTCCTATATCCAGGAGGAATCATTTCAGATCTCATGAATCAGCCAAGACCAGTGCGTCAGTGTGACCAGAATTAGTGCACTGCATAGTCAGCACTATAAACATAATGCCACATATGGGAATTGATGATCAAGCTTGCAGATTGCAGTGGACAATAGCAGCAAAGAGACTGTATAAGTATTGACAAGAGTGAATGTTGCCAAGTGCAGTATTTGCACTCATCTCAACATTGAGAGCTGTATACAGAGATCCATTTACATGAAGGAACGCAATTATACGCACGGCCGGTGCAGGCCAAACCCCCTCACACCCATGACACTCCCCTCTCTCGGCAACGCTCTCGGTAACCTCCGCCTCCATAGACCACTTGTAACTTTCCGTGAGCCGCTGCGTTTGTATGTGTTCTCCGTACGTGCGATTCATGATACCTTCATACCTTCATTTAAATGCCTCCCCCAGCCCATTTTTAATTAAAATTTTCACGTACGTATTTTTGCGTCGCATATTCGGACGTATGTACCCAAGTGCGATTTACATGTCTGTCCGTGAGGAAATTACGTGCGTGTAAACTACGTAAAATAAGTTACTACGCATGTGTAGTTGAAACATACCTAAAAATACGCACTCAACTCCCAGTGAAAATGGTTCTCTGAATCGGGCAATGATTTACTAAAGTCTATAGGTAAAATAACCCCTCCCCCAAAAACCAATAATAACTATAATTCCATTAGAATATAGCTTTCTGCATAATATTAATTAGCATTTTTATTCAAAGCATTGTTGTGACCGTAAAATATATCACAATTATGGAACTTTAAAAGGTTCCTGTAACTGTTTTACCTGGGTATATACAGCATGATTAAAACAAAAATTCAAAAAGCCTGTACATTGTTCTAAACCACAGGTTTAAACAAGCAATAGCCACATGTTAGTATCATAAATTATCCCAAACCAAGAAAGAGTAGAGAGAACATATAATAAGTTTGACAGGTACTGCCTACATACGAATCCTATGAATAGATTAGTATATTACAATAAACAAGTCTATCATCAATCACAAAGTGTGTCTAAAATTCCTGCACACATGATTGGTTTTAAAACCTTGTTTATATACCGCTTTGTAGCAATGTTGCACAGCAGAGACACCACTGCTACTTTTAACTGTAACCCTCATTATAAGACACAATTATTAGACGGTAATCATGGATTTGTTGACATTTCTTAATTTTTTTTAACAGGAAAACGGATAAACATCACGTAATAGAAAGGAACATGTAGAGGAATAATACCCTATTAACACAATAACTTTGTGGGTGGGGTAGGAGGAAAGAAGCGGGGTGAGTGTTACCACTACGATGAAGGTGGGGCTTGCATAAATCGATCATTTCGATCAAACCAGGTGGACGGTATTGGTTTAACTATAGAGATGGTAAATAAACTAGTTTCTTCCAGGAATTGTAAAACTGAGACACGGATTTGCGACATGAATCTTGTAAAATCTCTGTATGTGTTTCAAACAAGGTAAAAGAGGAAAAAGGCCTGGGGGTCTTTACTTAAGAAGAAAGCAAACTTTGGGCCAGGTTCAATAGAAATGGAGTAAGGCATTGATCCTTCCAATATTTGCTCCACCAGGTAAAAGATAGTGGAAAGTCTATAAGGGCCAAGAACCCATTTGCAAAATATTTCATGATATTTCAGGGAAGAGTTATGGAGAAGGTTGTAGATGGTAGATATCATAGCTTACTGAGATAAAGGCCTGATCCAGACCTACAATGTAGATCTGAGCATTACATCGTGGGACTCCCCCTGCCCCATCGTATTTACACTCCCTCACGCCGGCTGAAGGCTACCCTAACTTCAGCCGGTGTAAGGGAGTGTAAATACGCTGGGACGGCGGCGTTAGTACCATAACGGTGCCCTCCCAGCCTCATTACCCTCCCTCCCCCCGCCTACCTGCACTAACCTCAGCGTAGTAACTACGCTGAAGCTACAGATGCCCGATCCACGATCGGGCATTTCCATAGTAACGCTGGGCAACATCTTCCCGGCGCATGCACAGATCGGCTTTTAAGCCGATCATTATACGCTGCTGGCTGGTGTTTTAACGCCAGCCAGCGTAGGTCTGGATCAGGCCCATAGTCAGTCTCTCAATGACAGTTCAAGTGTTCACATAACTGTAGGAAATTGAAGTGTTTGGGGAGAGAAGTACTGAACAAAAGGTGTTAAAGAAAGACATCCAGAAGCCTCTATCCAATAGGTTTGTGGACAAACTGGATTCCCAAGAGTCTCCAGTGGAGAGGTACAAAGAGGAAAGTATAGTATCTGCACTCATCCCAATTTTTTGCTGCAAAGCTAGTAGTAGGGGAAAAAACCTTCATCTAGAGCTAGTCATCTAGAGCTTGTCCACACTGTCAGTCTCTACATTGGTTGCCTGTATACTACAGAATCCTCTTACTAACCTATAAAGCCGTAAACACTGCAACCTGCATACATATCCTCACTTGTCTCAAGATATATCCCAGCTCGTTCTCCAAGATCATCACAAGATTTACAACTCTCTTCTGCACTTCATAAATGCTCTGATTCCCGATTACAGGACTTCTCCCGTGCTGCAACCGCTCTCTGGAATAACCTTCCTCGCCCATTAAGACTTCCCTCTACTCTCCAAGCTTTTAAGCATTCCCTTAAAACTCACCTCTTCAGACAATCTTCTAAAGCTTTGTCTACCATAATTACAACCACTTTGCTTTCCCCCTTGCCTTCCTATTACATTATTAACACAAATCTGC
This sequence comes from Limnodynastes dumerilii, assembly GCA_011038615.1. Taxonomy (NCBI): domain Eukaryota; kingdom Metazoa; phylum Chordata; class Amphibia; order Anura; family Limnodynastidae; genus Limnodynastes; species Limnodynastes dumerilii. The sequence goes on along the minus strand of WWET01001861.1, from coordinate 53,324 downwards.
ACATTCTTTCTATTCTAAAATTCCCTCATCTCTGTTACTAACACTGATACAGCACTGAGCACTTTTACCATACAACCTGATTGGTCCATTGTGTGATATAAAGCACTTGCACTTATGTATCAAACCCACTGTCCTATAGAGTATAAGCTTGTGAGCAGGGCTCTCTTACCAACCCAGTCTGTCCGTTACCACCCAGTCTTGTTTATACCGATTGGTAAAATTGTAAAGCGCTACGTAATTTTCTGGTGCTATATAAAAACCTGTTTATAAATAAGGTCAGCACAGGAAAGGTATAGAATACCTCTATTTTATATAAAACATCTGTAATACATCCTCAGTACTCTATAGACATGAAGAACATTGTTCTGTATCATCATTCCCTGGTAAATTTAAGTCAACTCACACTGCTTGACCGAAGGATACGCCAGCCACTAACTGGGTCCTTCAACAGTAAACCCAAGAAAATTTCATCCCCAAAAGACGTTCTCCTCCTGTGATTCGCCAATAAAGTCAGCAAGTTCTGAAATAATTTATTTCTGGTTTGGTAACATATTATACCTTTTATAGGCTGTATAAAATGAGTAATGTATGTACATATTAATACTGTGTTATGTGCCTATGTCCACATTAATGTTGTCTGTATGAGTGGATTCTATTTACACTCTCTAGAGAATGTATTTAGCATTTATTTAGTCAAATATACCAGTAGGCTTAATGATGGAAAATCTGCCGAGGAGGTTCTTCTGTTTTGTATCCTGGACCGTTGTGGAAACTTCTGCAAGTATTTTATAACCCCAGAGTCATATGTGTTGGGTTAAACTTAGAATACACACATATAAAGGCCAATTAAACATATCATACAAGTTAATAAACAAAAAAATTAAAGATAAAATTGCCAGTTCTTTACAGGAACTGAAGAATTCAGATAAAAAGTAATAGTTTATTTTTGTTTTCTTTAATGTAAATTTGCATATACGAAATCCACGTAACAAAACTACATAGATAGCATAAAATAGTTACTACAAGTGCGTAGTAGCTAGAATCGCAAAATTAGGCCCGTATGTAAAAAATTACAGTGTTGTGAATCCAGCCCTAGCTCACCAGTTTCCAAAATGTTTAGACCAGCCAGAGATCCTTTGTGAGTCTGATGCTGGACAGTGCACAGGAATGTAGTAAGTGAGACTATGCTATGCTGACAGCATAGCACAGCCTCTCTCTCTCCCTCTCTTTCTGCAAATCCTTCTCATATCCAAAGCACAGCGGTTCCAAAGAAAGAACCAGTTACTATAGCAAAGCCATTTATCCATGCCACTCCCGTGGGCTGACAAGACTTTGACTCACGGAGTAGTGGCCCTCTCTTCCAGCAGCTGCTCTCTGATCAGAACTCATAAGTTGCGATGTTGGAGCTGTGCTACACTGTCAATGTAGTTCAGTCTCTCTCTCTCCTTGTAGCTTGCTGGGTAACGACAGGAGTGAGGCTGAACTGCACTAATGTGACCTTAAAGGTTTTATGAAGTTGTTTTGATCCAACTACTTATACAACTGACTGCTGACTTGTTAGTTAAGTTTAGAGATGCTTTGAAAACAAGACCCTAAGTGTACCCCAATCAGCTTGTATTTTTATGGTGCCACAAATGGTCCATAGACTGGTACACAAGGTAAGCCTACACTGCTATATAATACAGAGCAGAAGAATAAAACTAAACAGTAATACACATACATTGTAATATACCGGATTATAATTGACACAATAAATACTAATCAGTAGTTTTCTTTGTATAACATGTTGCATGTAAGTAACATAGGAACAACAGTATAATCAGTAAATAAGAGCTCAGCAGAGTGGGAACAGGTCTACAGGTAAAGGGCAACATGAAGATAGTAATAGGAAGGGTGTGGGTCCCTGCTTAGGACGGACCTATTATGATAGGGCCATTCTCTCCCAGCCAGTTCCGAACCGGCTGGGATATTGATTGCTCATGCCTTGATGAGGCATAGCAATCGATCCCCGAAGCACCGAACACCGTGCTCCAAAAAGGTAAGCCTAAAAATAAACCCATCCCTTTCCCTAATTCTAACCCTAACCCTCCCTTCCCCACAGCCTGACATTAACCCTCCTTTCCCTGCAGCATGACCCTAACCTTCCCTTCTCTCTAGCCTGACCCCAACACTCCTTCTCTATAACCTAACCATAAGACCATTCTCCCCGCAGCCTGAACCTAACCCTCCCCTTATATGGCCCTAACCCTCCCTGGCTAAGAGCCTAACACTCTAACCTCTCCAGAGCTAGCGGCGGGTCTATAAAATGGCTGCCATTCTAAATAGAGACAGCCAAAAACTTTCGGCTGTCTATTTCTAAAAGCAGCCCATTGGACTTCCACCGTCATATCCTACCAGACAGGTACAGCAGTAGATGACTTAGCACAGGCCTGGCCAACCTGTTGCTCTCCAGCTGTTGGGAACTACGAGTCCCAGCATGCCTTTTCAGGTATCACCTATGGCCATACAGTAAAACCATACTGGGACATGTAGCTGCACAATAACAGGAGAGCCACAGGTTGACTGAGTAGAGTAATGCAGCCTCTTCATCTGCTCAGTCAATCTGACCACCTCACCATGATTAGAGGATTAAAGGATATTTTAGTAGCCTCTCAATATGGCAGTAACGGTTACTGGGGGGGAATGTGTGGATTTAATAAATATGGAACATAAAATGGACTACCAGTCTAAGAGCAGTCTCCATAGCTTGCATCAGTAAGACATGGCTATAGTGCCATAGGCAGCTCAGTCTCATGTGACACGTCTTAAGTTCCAATTTAGGTTTCATGTCCCATACCGATTATAGGCGACGCATAAGCCTGCAAGGCTCTTAAAATAATGAATTCAGATGCAGACAATGACAGCAGTCTCCTGATCTGCATATACGGGTTGAATATATAGGGATTAAAATGAATTATCTGGAGTGTATTTCCTTTGTTTTCTACGTAGACGCACAAATTCCTCATTTAACTGACAACACATTTGAAGTTTTATTGAGAGAATTGATGTCTCTAAGGAACCTTTCATTATGTAGATTACAAATTCTTCCTTTGTGAACTAATGAAGTCCTGTGTATATTGACATAAGCAACAGAGCTTAAAATAGCGTGGCAAATGTTTCCATCATGATCTGTGCTTGTGTAACAGTGCTTACGCCTCGGGCTGTTCACACCTCTGTGCAGAGAGAGACATATCTTCTCTCTATTATTCCTGTGGCTTCCCAGGTGAAACAATGACGCCATTGCTGATGAAACAGTAACCACTGCAGGAGCGGAGATGGGCTGAGGCACATTTTCCTCTCTTTTCTATTTTAAGTGGATTGATTCATTCGACTATCCACCCAAAATGTACCTTTTATCCAGCTGCCACAGTTGTAAGGACTTGCTTCAGCCAACCCAGGGAGAGTTACATGGAATAAAATCAGAGAGCTATAAATATGGGCTGGAGAGGAAAAAGCAAGTGCAGGGGACAGAGGGCAGAAGGTGGGAAGATATTTCTGTGGATTGCTGTCAAGTCATTTCCTTTTCCCATCCACATTTAGATAACGACCTTTCCAGTCCTCACTAATCAGAATTTCCCTACCACCAGAACACAGTATAATGTAATATTATTGGTTGTTGGTGATTGATAGAATTTATTACAAATATTTCTTTTCTTTTTCTTTATTTCTTAATTTTTCATAATGAAATAAAAATGCTTTTTTAGAGCATGTGGTCCACAGATCGATAAACAGGAACAGTCTGTGGCTAATGATCACCTATGGCTATTATACATTAGTATGGGTGTTGGTTATCAGGCACATTCTGGTACCATGTATTGTCCTGAAAACACGCTCCACAATAATAGTGATTTTTTTCCCTCCACGCCCCTGGGAGTTTCAGTCTTATCATCTGATATTATCAGGCAGAGGGGCTTGATCTGGACCTACGTGCGCTTTCCATATCCGCGGAGGTCCATAAAGCCACACGTGAGGGGGGCGTGAACTTAAGTGCACACTGCCGCCTACCACACTAAATCTACAAGTCTATCCCCACCTCTCATACAGGGCTTAGGCATGTGGATTTTAAGTGTTGACCTTCGGACGCATTTCCTTGTGTATGGAACCCGGCGCACACATGCACTTGCCAGAAAAACGCCCCTCTTCTGTAAGCGGCTTTGTAGGGTGTTGTTACTAAATGAGGATCAGGCCCAATGTGTAAACTGCTGTGGGAGTCACAACCTCAAAATGCTGCTTTTAGAAGCCTGTCTCTATTTCAAAAAGACAGCCATTTTCTAGTTTTGTTTCAATATAGGTAAATATGCGGACAGGCAGGGCCAGAGTCTTATACGCCTTTCACATCACCCTAAAAACCCGGGTTTTTGTGGCAAGGGCTCGGTGTGAAAGGGTCTGGAGGCCTCCACCCGTGTCTAATGACCCGGGAATTGGACCCGGGACAAAAGAAGTGTTATTCCCGGGACACAGTGTGAAAGGTGCTACCTTGGTTGAACTACTTCATTTGTGTAGTTTGTTTATTATTGCCCCACTATCCCTAACCGTAAATAAATTACACAGTGTGATGACTCACACTACTGACAGTGCAGACCCTGGGCCCAGAATTTCCAGAGTCAGCCCTGCAATATGAATCAGGGTCTGTGACCCTGGGATCATCTGCAGAACCGGGATATTGCCAGGGTGGCGATGTGAAAGGGGTATAAGGGTCAGGCTGCAGGGAAGGGAGGGTAAGGCTGCAGGGAAGGGAGCGTTAGGGTTAGGCTGCGGCGAAGGGAGGGTTAGGGTTAGGCTGCAGGTAAGGGAGGGTTATGGTTAGGGTAATGGAAAGGGAGGGTGAGGGTTAGGGTAATGGTTGAGGTTAAATTTATACTTGCCATTCACAACATCATCTGCTCTTTTACGGGGATCTATTGATTTGCCTCTGCGAGTTCGGACCTGGCTGAGAGAAAACGGCCCTTTCAAAGAAGGGCCGTTCACAGCGGTGACCCACATGCATTTACTGCTGATGTCATGGAAAAATAATCATAGATTCCCTACAAACATACGCAATCTACATACAGAAATGGTAACATAGATAGCAAAACATCTACGTACAGAAATGGTAACATAGATAGCAAAACATTGTACGTAAGACGAAAACTTCGTAACTGTGAATCCGGACCTTTATCTTTACTTTTTCAGGGGTTTTTTTAAGGGAAGGAAAAAGCAATAACAGATACTCACAATCTATAGGAGTGTGGGCCTGGATACATGGGCTAAGTGCTACATAATCCAAAGTGGCAAGGTATACGCACACAGGAGGAGTGGAGAGGCGATGTTTTTCAGCTCAATGCTAAATAGCAGTTTTGCCAAAGAAGCAAATGAATGTGGTTACTCCCAACTCTCGGACAGTCCCACAGAATTCAAATAAATGGTGCTATGGAAAATTTGCTGCTGAAGACATTGAACTGCCCACTGCAAAACACTTTCCTTAGTTCCTCTACGAACATAAGTAATAAATTAGGACGTTGCCAGAATCCTGCTATATATAGATTTCCGTCTCCGAATTTTGACAAAACCCAGGAGTGTCAGAGATGGTCAGTTATGTGACTATGCAGTATTGCAGTATGAATGAATGAGGGACTTCAGAACATGGGAAATGTGTGGGAAGGATCTATTTCTAGTCCGTGTGCTCCAGACTCCCCAGAAGTTTTGGCAATTTTAGCTCCTGAAAATACTTCCTTCTCCTATACAAAAAATGAAGCGATCACACGATTACTCGTATAGCACTTTACATTTTAAAATTAATAAACTATTTTCAATGCATGCAATTATTTAACGATACTTTGCACTTCACATTATGGTTTGTGTTGATTTGCTATTTTTGTAACTGTTCTTGCTATGAATCAGTCCTATAGTCTACAATAAACAAATAAAAAAGTGACCTAGTTATTGAAAATAAAATGATAAATGATAGGTTGATTAATGGCCCAACCACCAACATAAACACAAACTGCCTACAACCCAAAGATATACACCTACAAAATCAACACCACAAAATGGCATTGTCAACGTGGCATAATACATCACAACCGGTACCACTGCCTAATGTCATAACAAAATAATTATATACTGTAAGAGAAACATTTGGTTGGTGGAGCTGGGGCACTGCATAGGTCCCTGCTTTCTATCCGGTAGTTTTCAAGTTGTCTGCTTTACAAAAAGCTGGATTAAGGGTTGTGGATGGAGGGAGCGGGGCCTCCACCCAACAGACCCATGTCAGGTCTTCCGGGCATCCAGGCTTATTACTACAGTACCTGTGTGAGGGTATTGTAAGACTTTCAGTGTCTCTCCCATCCTGAACCACTGAGGCAAAAGGCCTTCCATGAAGAGACACCATACAGTGTAAGTAAGCTGTGGAAGTAGTAATCATGGCTGTGTAGCAGAGCACAATAAGTCAGGGGTGCCTGATTGAGTAACATATAAGTCAGTCAGACAAGGATTTATTTCCTGTATTTGCAATTAAACTAGTTGCGGCTATTACACCCTTTGTTGGTATTTTTGTGGAAAAGTGTCTCCGTCTACCCAGGAGACGACATCTTACGTACATGTAACCAATATAACCAATATGTACATTAAATTACATATATAGCACACAAATTACAAACATAAGAGAACAAGTTAAACCCAACTTATAATAACAGTAATAATACATGTTATGTATGTAAATGCTATTAAACACCTTTATCTGCAATACATGCACCTTCACTCCTAGGTCCATCACCTCCCCCCACACCCCATATGTTGGATACCGGTCCATTTTCTTATCTGCGTAGTAGGGCTGTGGGAACGCACTGCAGATGTTCAGATTTCCGTATGTCAGGGAGTGGCAACACTAGAGTGATCGATTATACTCATTGTGGGTGGGGGAGGCATTTAAATTGTATAGTATGGGCTGGGTTAGGCACTTTAATATGATGAGGACCAACCCAAGATATAAGCATAAAGAGGTTAAGGTAGGGTTACAGGCATGCAAGTCACCAATAGTCTGTATATGAGAGGGTAGGGGTGTGGGTCGGCGGCAAGAATGACCATTTCTGAAAGCGCCATTCTATACCAGCCTATTTTAAATTAGTTCTGCATCCGATTGCTTTTGTCCCACTGAGGGACAAGCAATCAAAGATCCCAAAGATGAATGTATTTTTTTATGTATTTATCCTAATTCTTACCATAACCCTCCCCTTCCCTTCCATTACCCTAACCCTCCCTTCTCTGCAGCCTGCCCTAAGACTACCTTCTAGACATCCTGACTCTAAGACTCCCTTCCCTGCAGTCTAATCCTAAGACTCCCTGCCGCACAGCCTGACCCTAAGACTCCCTTCCCCGCAACCTAACCCTAAAACTCCCCATAGATTCCCCTGTAATACTCACCTGTCCGGATCTGCAGTGGTGATTTCTGAATTAATGAATGTGTAAGGATGCCGAAAAATAAATTCAGCATACTTACACATTCATTAATAAAATCTATTAATTAGCACTATTTTCAAAATATACGTATAGTCGAAAATTAGCTTTTGGTTGCCTCCATTTCGGAAACAGCATTTACTTTAGAGACACTGCATCCCGAGGCAGTGCACTAGCCTCTTATACAAGGACTTTAGAAACTGTGGATGAGGAAAGTGCTCTTAATCTGGATCCGGTCCACGGTCCCACTGATTTGGTCAAAGAAACCTTTTTTTTTTACACTGCAGCTATTCAATGTCCTGTTAAAAACATGTCTACAAAATACGTTCATTTAAACTGAAGAATGATTTTGCCAATACTTTGGGATGCAAAGTATTTTTATAAGATGTCAAAAAAAAAACAATGGTATCTCTGTAAAATACTAACAATGACAAATCATGTAAAATAAATTATCTCAACCAACACTAGTGCTTAGGATGTTCCATAAGGCTCGTTATATTATGAAATAAACCGCAACACACTGGTATCTGCCCTCCATTTAACTTCCCAAGACTCTGTAATAATATCTTAGCACTATATATAAATTTGAGTCACACAAAACAGATAAAGAACTATTGCTAATTCTCTTCCAGTTTTGTAGTAACAGACATCTAATACATTGTGTGTAGAAAGTCCCAATAGAATTTTACATCTTTCCACTTGGATTCTTTTCAACTTAAAAATAACTTTCCTCCAGATTCTGCTATAATTTCACATAAAGGTTAATTTACCACCAGTTCACATAAAGTAGAAAGACAATTTGACTTAAACAGTAAAAAAATATGCATGAACTCCACCTATTTACAGTAAACGTGCAGATCTTTCTAAAGCTACAAATTCTCACGGGAGAAAATGAAATTCTCACAACACAGACCAGTTGCAGCACTTTGCCCATAGCTGTGCAATGACTGCTTTAAAAGAAGGATATTTACATGCGATAAGATCACCAATTCACAGGAAGGTTTCCGAAGTGAACAGAATACTGGCCCAAACTCCTAAACTAACAGTTACGTGCAAACAGAGAAAGTTATTCTATAATAAACAGAGGAGTTATTGTATTTGGCTTAGTGTATGCTTACTTCATACACGCAGTATCTCAAAATGTCAGTAGATTTTAGAAGGCTATGGTTCTAGAACAACAATAACAGAGCACAGGGCTATAATGGTCAATGGACTACTGGTTAAATCAACAATGTGCCATAAACAGAGTGACAGATTCTATACATATGATCAGGACCAAAGGTTTCCACACAACAAATCCAGCACTATCCGGTGGTATAAAGGGCAGCTAGAAATGGATTTGAGGAGATAGCAGAACAGTAAAAAAAAAAAATCTAAATCATTGCAAAAATCTAAAATTCTAAAGTGAAAAAAATATGAGGGGTAGAGGACATGTGTGGATCAGGCCTACAGGACCACAGAGGGAATCAAGTCCTAGCTGCAGGGCTATAGTGATGAGGGAATAAAAGATATGAGGACAGGGTAAAAAGGACAGAATGTCTTTGCAAAGCAGTACTTGAGCTGACTGAGTGGGGAGCATCAATCTTGATATATGGTATATATCAGTACTCGACATTTAGAAGTGGCGGTAAATTCCGCTAGACGCAGTACCATTATCTTCACAACAGAGCATGATAACCTCTGCAGTGGAGACCGCACTGACACTGAATGGTCTGTTCCTCTGCTTAAAGCACTTTACCCAACACTTCCTGTGTCCTCTTATTTGCATTGCAGATTATTAACCGACATGGGCTTTTACAGAATGATTTGGGGTTATCTTTATACGTATGTATAAAATTGTTATCAATATTTATGTTAATGATATGAAATTAGGAGTAAATGAAGATGTATTACTTGAAGGCCATAAATAATTGCTGGTTTTCTCAATTAGGCATGAGTTATAGAAGTACAGATGTGCTTACTAAACAAGTTTTGGTACGCTGAAAGAATTAGTCTATTGGCTGCCATGTTGCAATTTTGCCAACTGTCAAAAATACTTTACTGACTATTAAAAAGCGATGTGCTCAAACATGAATCATATTCAAAACAGAACCAAAAGAATATATATATATATACACACACACACACACTTCTAGATCTATAACCAGCACCTTGTCATCACCTCAGCATTCTTTACATACACTTACTTGATCAAACTGTGGGTCCTCTCCTCTTTGTAGTGACTTTGTTAATGGTTTCTCCTACAAATAGATGAGAGATATAAGGTCAAACACTGAAAACACTGTATGTATATAATGGAACATAATTCAATAACTGTATTTTTATCTATAAAAGCTTTACACACAATTACATACACTAACAGATCCTAGTAATCCATCAGAAACATAAGTGCTTCGAGTCAAGAAAATACTGTGATTTACCAGTGTAGAGAATGTTAAAAAGTGATTTTACCTAAATGCCTAAAGACAAGTGTATACTCACATAGGGTCTGATTCACACTTAGGAACGAGTTAGGTTCTTAAATAAACAACTAGTAGCGAGGCAGCTCCCTCAGCACACCCCCAGTTTTCAGGTTCTTAAGACACTTACGAGCGCCATAGGGCTCCCTTAACTGTAGGTTCGCATGTGTGTGCGTAGGGTGTCTAATTATGAACGTGTCTGCATAACCTTCATTTGCTCATTTAAATGCCTCCCTCCACCCAATCTTCTTATCTGCTGAGTTAATTATTCACGGCACGCCCCTTCCTGCGTAAGTTACTTTAAACCTAGCGACATTAGGTGCGTAGTGTGCAATCACAGCATTTGCGTTCCCAAGTCCAACGTAGATTGCGTATATAAGTTACTACGCATGCGCAGTACATCCCTTCTTAAATATACGCACCTAAAACCAAACAGCTTAACTATGAATCAGGCCCATTATGTTCAGTGTCACTCATAGGGGCTTAAACCAAGTTTTATCCATAATATAACGATCTATATAAGCACCAGTAAGGTTAAAGACTTCTAACACATCCATCACACACATCAATTGCTATTGCATTCTCTAGAAACCTATTGCACAATAATCGCTAGGAGTAACAGACTTATTAATGACATATTGCAATTAAGGCTGGAAACTTTCTTAAAATGTGCAAATAGATATCAAAGGGGCCAACAATTATCAAGAACACATAGATCATTAAACTAGTACTACTATTTCTTATCTTTGTGCTTCCAGATTAAGTTTAACATTTCCAGTTTTGGGTGTATATGATATGGGTTCAGAGCTTGCCAAGCTGTCTAATAAAACACTGACATGCTTTACCACCTCCCTGAGGAGTCCTAGGCAGTAAATTGCTTTTATTCATAATGAGGTCCAAATGAAAAACATAGACGTTGGCTAGTCCTAATACCACACAAGAAGGGAATCACGTGCTATGCATTATATTTTATTTGTAAGGAAATCAACTCACATGTGGATAATAAAGAGCTACTGCATAGGGAGAGAAAATTATCTGTAATATCTATCCTATAAAACAGACATTGGCCCGGATTGCATATACGCAATCTACGTATCGAAACGATACGTTGATTACGTACAATAGCTACGCATGCGCTGTAGCTATCTTTCTGCAAATTACGGCCGTCTGTGGAAGATGGCCGTAGTTCTGGATCCGGGCCCTTGTTCTGCTATTAGAATCAATATACTCTAATATACAAATATCAAAGGTAAACATTGAATAGTAACCTTGTATATTATATACTAGTATTCGTTACCTAGATCACAACATTAGTGGCGAACCAGAGTAAAGAGCAATTTTATCACACTTGTTGCTTTATTCAGAATCATAATTAAGTTTACACACTCATAATGCCCTAACCCCAGTATTAGAACCTCTTGCACACTTCCTATGTTTGTAAGTACCAGACATCCAGGTTGTGTACAATGAATTTTACACACTTCTGTGTACTGGGAAAATGTACCACTATTTTGCTTTCAATTTGATCCTTGCATTGCAGAGTATATGAATTTTAATATGAGCACTATTGATGTTTTAAACATGCAAAGCAAATGAGTTGAAATTGTAATGTCCATAGCAAGTTAGGTTTGGCATTGCCTTGCAAGTTGATGTCATTTATTTGTACTATGCATATTTCTAAGCATTCAGTTCTTCTCTTGTCTACAGTATGTTTTGTAAACTCTTTAAAGGAATGGATGCCGTGTGTGTTTTGTTCTAGTGAGCTCCTCCTAAAAAGGTTCTAAAGGCCCTTTGCATAGAATGCTATCCAGATTGCCAACCCATGCACAATATCTCTCATTGCAGCTGCCAGGATACAATCACATATCAGGGGTATCAATTAATATCAGTATATAGAGTGACCTCTATTTGGCCAGGGTCTGGTGATAATTTATTGAAATACCTTGAATGTAGTGGGGCAGAACAAGCTAGGGCTCTGGTCAGGGTATGGCCCTGTTGTAAATGGATCAGTTTATTAGGGGGGTCATAAAAACCAGATTCCTGAAGAAGAGTCTCTCCAGACCCAAACTGTCACTTGTCACAAAGGTGGGGGCTACTTGGAGAGGAGCAGTTTTGCCTTTAAAAAGTGTGGTATAGATTCAGAACGTTGTTCACTTCATGGGACTTCTAAACGGAAGAGGTGTCCCTTATTTCTGGTCTGTCCAAACCCGGAAGGTTCTTTTGTGTCAGTGCTTTCTGCCTTTTTACCTTTTCATTTTATAAGAAACTGTTCTGCATGTTGTATGTCTATTTTGTTATTCTCTGTAACTAAGCATTGTGATTCCTATCATATTAAATATCAATTAATAAGTTCATGTCTCTGTGTTCTTACGGATTCACGTGTCAGACCAGCTTGGTTAATAAACGCTACTGACGGGTAACAGAAGAGGTCATTCTGAGTTGATGATAATTCTGATAAAGCATAACTGTGGGACTTCCGGTTCCGGCGCCCATGTAGGAGGACGCGCGGTCTCCTCGCTCCGCTGACGCCTCCCGCCTTGCCGACTAAACCAGCAAACCAGCTTGGTTATTAAACGCTACTGACGGGTAACAGAAGAGGTCATTCTGAGTTGATGATAATTCTGATAAAGCATAACTGTGTTTGATTTGGGTAACGGAGAACCGAAGACCTCCTATGAATAGTCTTGGTGGTGGCAGTTCATTAGTAAAAAGTCATATTTGGGGTGGGAGAAGGGGCATTAGTCATTGAACAGGCCAGGTGGCTGTTATTAACATCTTGAGCCCCACATAAGTCACAAAAGTCTCAGGTGAGGTCATTTAATGTCACTGTTGGCATCCTTTTACGGAATAGCTTGAGCTAGACCAGTGGTTCTCAACCTTTTTTGGGAAAGTATCAGTTGCCCACTATGGAATCATATCAAGTACCACATACCCACAACCAGGGCCAGATTAACAATGGAGCTAATTGGACTACAGTCCCAGGCCTCCATTTGAAAATAGGCCCCCTCACTCTCCAGATCTCCATGGCTCCCAATGCAGTTCATAAGGATGAATGTCATGGACTGACATCCTCCTCCAAAGCATACTATATACTTGATCATTTTCAACCCCAGGCCCACATGGCCATCAATCCGGCCCTGCCCACAACCCATATATATATTTTTCCAGTGTTTTTGTGGTTTACATATTTTTGCAGTGATTTTAAGGTGCATTTTTTACATTCATCATTTAGCCCCAAGATATTGTATTATGCATGTCCTCAGCTATTTGGTATCATTACAACCATGCCCAGATGCTCTGAGTACCCCCTGACAGTGGTCCAAGTACCATTGTTTGAGATCCCCTGAGCTAGACAGTTTAGTTGCAGTTCCACAATTTAACCACTTGTCTGTTCTCATGCATATAAATGATCACTACGTACTTCAGTCACAGGCAATACATTATGTAACAGATGCAGATATCAGACATTCAACTTTTCAGGAATGTCAGATTCGGTTTGTTTTTTAAATCTGTGTGGCATGTTAGCGAGCATAGCGTCTGTGCACGGATAGATTTCCAAACCGCCGCCAATTTAGAAACATAGAAAGTGACGGCAGATAAGAGCCACATGGCCCATCTAGTCTGCCCATTTGTTTATTGAAAACTATACGGACCCTAGACCCTATCTACCCTCAATTTGGTTTACAATTCAGGATATCCTTATATTTACCCCAAGCATGTTTAAATTGTTCTACTGTATTGGCCTCAACCACCTCAGATGGGAGAATATTCCATTTATCTATCACCCTTTCAGTGAAGTCATTTTTCCGCACATTTCCTTTTACCACCCTCCCCTCCAGTTTGTATCCATGTCCTCATGTTCTATTACACCTCTTCCTTTATATAATGTCCCTCCTGTACCTGTCAGCCTCCAGTATATACACATGTCCTCATGTTCTATTACACGCTATCATGGCCCCCCTCTCCCTTCTCTGCTCCAAGCTATACATGTTTAGTTCCTCTAGCCTTTCTTGGTATGATTTGTTACAAAGGCCATGGACCATTTTAATTGCTCTTCTTTGCACGGTCTCTAATGTATTTATGTCTTTCTGGAGATATGGCCTCCAGAACTGAACACAGTATTCTAGGTGAGGGCGTACCAATGATTTATAAAGGGGCATCACTAATTCCCTCTTTCTATTTCTGCTCACATGCGTCTGACAACATTAGGGATATGGGCACTGGGAATATGAAGACAGTGGTTAGTGTTGTGTTTTATTCAGTCTCTTGGAAGGTTTTTCCAAGCAGGACGCTCAGTGATCGCGTTACATGTTTTTTTGCCGGAGTAAAAATACTCCTCATAACATTTTAGGAGTATTTGTAACCAAAGAGGAGTATATTATTATTATTGGTAACTAAATTAAATCGTTAAGTGTTCTATACTGTTCCAAACTCACCATGTATAAGTGATAACTATGATCAGTTGCTTTCCTGCCTCAATGCAAAGATTTGGACATAATATAATACTCTACCATTTTATTTAATTACCAAATGATATGCTCCTCTTTTAATAGAATAGGAATATTACATTTAACTGAAAATTGTATAATGGGGTACATTAGAGGTCTGAGGGACACCCACGTTATATATAAATACATACATACCCACACACACAAAAAGAGCAGTACTTGGAGTAATTAAAGTGCTAGGAATTCAGGGCTTCCGGTGTTTCAGTTTTAATGGCAAAACTTTTATCATTAAAACTGAAAACGTTGGAAGCCCTGGACTCCTATTGCTTTACTCTAATAATCTCTGAGTGTCACTCTTCCTGTATCCATATGTATTTGGTCATTCTGCCATACTGGGCTGCCAACGGAGTTTGAGA